>CM062810.1:339494881-339724108 GCA_031772625.1 Pinus tabuliformis | reverse complement strand
ACACCAAGGATAAAAGAAGCTTCACAAACATGGTTCTTTAGAGTTCTTCAGATTTTAAAGGGACCTATTATATGCAATTTCATTTCAAAGGGACCTGTTTTAGACAATGAAGATCAGTCATACCTGTACAAATAGATCAGTCATACCTGTGCACGCCAAATCAGCATTTTGTCAACCAACAAGTGTAATGTATAGTTGAAATTTTTATTTTTAACATTTAAAATTATTAAATTATTTTAGTGTTAAAAATGATGATTATTATTGCTTGTTATCAATTTCAAAAATCCTTATCCCCATAACCTTCGTCATATTCCTAAATCCTCACCTCATTATCACTCTGCTTATCATCCCCTATCACACCTTTACTACGCTCTTCAAACCTTTTCATAACATAAACCCATCATTTTTAAATCCGACCTCTGTCAATAAAGTACCAACAAGCAATGGGCACCAATGCAAAAGGCCGGTCAATGGAAAGACACTTGTCACACCGTTCCTCAAATGATTTCATTCCTTTCGACTGTTGGAGTTATAAAAACAAGCTTCTGACCAAAGTTTGCTTATGAAATATATCCGTTATCATCACATGATTTGCATAGTGAGTTATCATGATTATACCTCTGCAAATCAGTACTGCTCCTCTGTATTCATGATGTGAATGCGCCTTCCAACTCTGCATTATCATCATAGCAATTGGATGAAGGTCGGCTGTTGAGTTTTCATTTTATAAAACTCTGAGTTCATAAAGTGTGTTACCATGTTAGTGTTCAGACTCTGAGTTTCTCAAAGAGGGCCTAGATAGTAGGTGCTACAAAGGGAGAGAATAGCAGACAGGCTTACCCCGAGTTTTTTTACTTCCGCCCATAATTTGAGGACGTTAACCAAGTCAGCTCAAGCAATTGAAGAAGGAAACCCTGCGAATCGAGGACGTTACCAGGTCAGCTCAGTGGAACGCAGGAAAAGAGGTAACAAATTGAAAACCCTGATTGAATTTTTGAGCATAAAAAAAGGGGTTTAATAGAGATTTTCAACAAAATGACCAATAGAGCAGAGCCCGAAAAATTTGATAGCTCACAATATCATGAAGACTGTGTCACAATTTTAAGGGAAAAACACTGGTTGTCCTTTCTAGAGAAATTCAATGGAAACAATGAAGAAGTTACAAAGCAATTTGCATTTTCTTTCAATGGAGAGAAAGCTTTAATAGGAAACTTCTCTTTTAGAATTTGAGAGGATACCATAGCACAAACATTGGGAATCAATCCAGAAGGGGAAAATTATTTCAAAACCAAAAAATTTAAGGAAAAATCATGGACTCAGTTTATGTCTAGGTCAATGGTTTCCTCTGTCAATTGGAAAAAGGGTGTTCCCAGAAGTTGGCTAATTCACCCATGGGACGAAATGGTATACATTATTCAAAAATTTGTTACATGTGAAGGACGTTGCAGTATAGTATACCTATATCACATAAAACTTCTGTTGCACTTAAAAGGTCAATGCACTATCAATTTGCCCTAATTCCTCTTAAAGAGTTTGACTAAAATGTTGAAGACCATTCAGAAACAAAAAGGTAATGAAGGTAGGAGTTTGTATCATTTTGGGTTGATCAAAATTCTAATTGAATTTGAGTTGCAGAGGAGAGGAAAAACATGGAAAGAATTTTTAATTGCCAATCAAATTAAAGAAGATGAACAGGAACAACAGCAAGAACGCACGACTTAGTGTTGTTTAATAAGCCAAATCATTGAGTGTGGCGACGAAAACCCTAGGCTCTGCTCTCTGAGCAAATGTTCAGATCTGCGCATTCTGCACCAACCCGATCGCATCCCTTTTCTGAGCCGCCGGCGATCCATCCCTCGCGCTCCTGGTAAACAATACGTCATGGCTTCCCCTGTGGGAGGGGCGGGACCTTTCCCCCCTCCTCCAGATAACCTCTCGTCTGACATCTTCAAATCCTCTGCATCGCTGTTCCCTCCAGGCGACTTTTCAGGACAAGAACAGGGCTCAGTTCAAACTGACATAGCAGTTGAGCATACAGTAGCACGTGAAAAGGAAGAAAATGAACAGGGGGCGAATCCAGAACAACCGGCGTCACAACCAAAGGCGACTTCGGCTACCTGCATTCCAAAAACAACGGAACGAATCAAAGTTGAGCTCCCCAGCCATAGAATCAACGGCGAAATACAATACATGAAGGATCACGCTCTCATTGGAAAATTTCTTGGCTTTTGGCCAACCGAAAAAGCCCTACAGGGGTGGATAGCCTCAAAATGGAAACCCAAAGGACAAGTCACCTTGCTACTTGGCCCCAAAGGCTTCTTCACTGCAATATTCTCCTGCCTGGAGGACAAATCCCGCATATTTGAGGGTGGTCCGTATTTCTTCAATTCCTCGGGTCTTTTCCTTCGTGACTGGAAACCCAGGTTCAATCCAGATACAGAAGATCTCAGTCATGCTCCAGTGTGGATACGCATGTATTCTTTACCTGCAGAATACTGGAAAGAAGAAACATTAAAGGACATTGGCAATAGCATCGGGGTTTTCATCAAAGTAGCAGAGGAAACCAAAAATCGAAGATATACTTCCTACGCCAGGATCTGCATCCAGATGCATCTTACTAAAGCCCTTGCAGACTCGGTAAGTCTTTTCCATGATGATTTTGAATGGATTCAACCATTAGACTATGAGCATATTCCTTTTCGATGCCGCAAATGCCATGAACATGGCCATCTTTTTCGGGATTGTCCTCTGAACACTCAGATCAAATCTCCTGCTAATGAGGCCAACAAAGACTCTGAAGGCTTTACCAAGGTGCCCAATCGCCGTAGGCATGCTAAAAAACATCATGTTGCACCCTCCAGCCCCAAAAAAGCTGAAACCCAGAACAGATTCCAAATTCTTACCCCTCAAGATCCTTCAGAAAAGCAACATAATGACTCTCAGGCTTCCCCATCGCGCCCATCTCCCTCCCAGAGTCTCAAATCTAACCCGCCCCCATCTTCCTCTAAGCCCTCCAGCCTTCTATTCTCCTCGGAATCGAAAAAGCCGGCTTTAGAAGATGAAATGCAACCTTCAGCGATGGAACTTGATGCAGCTTTAGCACTCAGTTTACAAGATGATATCCCAGAGGAATGCCAGAACATCCCCACAACAATGGAGGAAGACCCAGAGACTGTGAGTCTGGAAGGACTGGATATACTCAAACTCGAAACAGCATGCAAGCAGAAAGAGTACAACTCAATACCTCCATGGGAAATAGATCGATTGGAAGGTGTTCTCACCAAAGCTCAACATAATAAATGTCTAGGTATACAAGCAGGAAGTCCCTGGGATGGAAAGAAAATCCTAAAAGAAACAAAAAAAAGAGGGCGCAAAACTGATCTGCAAAGGACCATCATTTTAGGAGAAATCTTAATGGAATCAGGGAGATTTCCAAAGTTGACGAAGTTCTACAAGCCCCAACCCCACTGTTCCTCATGAAGCTCATCTCCTGGAATATGCGTGGGCTCAACAGCCCCTCAAAACACAGAATGTTAAAAAACATGATTCAGCTAGAGAAGCCTTCCCTAGTTTTTCTACAAGAAACAAAAAGTAATAGTGCTGCCCTCGAAAGGATCCTCAACAAAGCATGGACAGGCAGTCGCTCAGTCTCAGTGGATGCGGTAGGGGCCTCCGGTGGACTAGCTATAGCTTGGAATCCGCAGATCCTTACGCTTCAAGATTTTCATGCCACTCATTGTTTCATTCAAGCTTCATTTCATCTCATTGGGACGGATCTGCACGGTCTTCTCACTAATACCTACTTCCCGCAAGACTTACATCATAAATTAGAAGTGCTGGATGCACTTACAGCTCTTAACTCTAACAGACAGTACCCTCTATGGATCAGCGGGGGGGATTTCAACATTATCACGAATCTAGAGGAAAAAAAGGGAGGACGCTCGAAGTTAGAAGAGGACAGCACAGGATTCAAAGAATTCATTCAAAGCAATCAGCTCATGGACATTCAGACTTCAAATGGCACGTACACCTGGACAAACAAACGCAGGGGAATTCAAAATATTGCCTCCAGGTTAGATCGTTTTCTCATTTCAGACAATGCTATACATTTGGGAGGGGATTTTCATGCCTCCATCCTGCCTCAGGGTGGATCTGATCACTGGCCCATTATGCTTCAATGGACACGTCCAGGTAAACATTGCAATCGTCCATTTCGCTTTGAGGCCTTTTGGTTCACACATCCTAACTTCAAAGAAATGGTCCGAGCTGCGTGGAAATCCTTTACTCCCCCGGCAGGTGCAAAGATGTTCCAATTTCAACAGAAACTAAAAAATCTCAAGCAAGTGCTCAAAGTCTGGAATAAAACCCAATTTGGCAACATTCTGGAAACCAGGAAAACATTGGAGCAGAATATGTGTTCTCTACAGCAAACCATTATCCTAGAGGGAAGAACAGAGGAACTGGCAAATAAGGAGCAAACCCTCTGGACAGAAATAGAAGCTCGAAGACTACAAGAGGAAATCCTTTGGCGCCAAAAATCCAGAATCAGGTGGCTTAAAGAAGGGGAAAAGAACACAAAAATTTTTCATCGATCCACCATACAACGACGAATGCACAACAATATAGCCTTCATCAATAACAGTCAAGGGGAGAGACTAGAAAGGCATGAAGACATTGAAAAGGAATTCAAAGAGTACTTCCAGGAAGCGCTCAAAGAACAAACAGGAAGTAGATCAATAGCCATACGATCTATCACGCAGCACATACCCAAAATAATCACAGAAGATCATAATCAAAATCTATTACAACAAGTCTCTATGCAGGAAGTAGAAGAGGCAATGGCTCAGCTAAAGGATGGCAAGGCTCCAGGTCCTGATGGCTTCACCTCCAATTTCTTTCATGAATTCTGGGAGTTGATCAGCACAGAAGTCTGGGAATTAGTGGAAGAATCAAGATCCATGCACTGGATCCTCCCTTCCCTCAATTCTACTTTCATTGCTCTAGTTCCCAAAGGGGAGGAATCAAATACGCCAGACAAATACCGGCCGATTGCTCTCTGTAATGTTATCTACAAACTCATATCCAAAGTAGTGGCAAATAGGCTCAAACCTCTTCTCCCTCTTCTCATCCTTCCGGAACAGACTGGATATGTAGAAGGGCGTCAGATAATGGATGGCATTATTCTATCAAACGAGGTGATCCACTCTTTAAAAATTCTAAAAAAACCAGGTATGATTCTGAAGCTTGATCTCTCCAAAGCATTCGATAAGCTCAGTTGGGAATATATTCATCAAATGTTGTTGGCCTTCGGCTTTAATGCCACCTGGACCCGATGGATAATGAATCTTATTACCTCACCCTGCTTCTCGGTCCTCCTCAATGGCTCTCCATCTGTACCTTTCCGCCCCTCTAGAGGCATTCGTCAAGGGGATCCCCTATCCCCCTTCCTATTTGTCCTCATGGCAGAAGGTCTCAGCCGCCTCCTTCATCAAGCTATTTCTACTCAAGCTATAAAAGGTATCGCGCTCCATGGTCTCCATCCCCTATCCCATCAACAGTTTGTTGACGATACGATGCTCTTTGGTCATCCTTCTTCCCTAGAAGCCAAAGCCTTTAAAGCCCTGCTCTCTCTTTTCTCAGAAGCCTCCGGAACCTCGATCAATGCCACCAAATCCCAGCTTTTCTTCTTCAACACCCCTGTCTCCACTCAAAAAAACATTGCCCGTATTCTAGGATTCTCCATTGCAGCGCTTCCCTCCAAATACTTGGGAGCTCCTCTTATGGTCTCCGCCCTTAAGCATGCTTCTTGGCGAACGCTGCTGGACAAATTGGAAGCTAGACTTTCCTCATGGACATTTCGATCACTCAACATAGCAGGTAGACTCATTTTGATCAAGTCCGTCCTTCAAGCTATGCCTCTGTATCTCTTCTCTATACTGGCAGCTCCCAAATGGGTTCTTAAGGCGATCCGCAACCTTCAAAGGAGTTTTCTATGGGGCTCCACGGGGCTCAACAGGAAATGGGCCCTTGTCAATTGGAAAGAGGTATGCCAGCCGAAATCCAATGGTGGACTAGGACTACGGGATCCTCTCCAAAGCAATAACACTATGGGAGCCAGGATATGGTGGAATTGGTTAGTGAAGCCACATATTCCCTGGGCGAAGCTGTGGCAAGCCAAATATGCGCCAGGAAGTCATTGGGACAAACTCATTAGAATCAGTCCTAGCATCTTAGGCTCCATGATTTGGAATGCTGCCAAAATTCATAGTGCCTTCATACAAGAGAATAGCTTCTGGGAAATTCATTCGGGAAACTCTGCACGGTTTTGGGAGGATTCATGGCAGCAGTTACCAAAACTCGCCTCGATCTTCCATAAACCTATCTGGCAGATTTCTATGCAGCAAACCAACCTCACTCATGTCTCTTAATTCTGGCAGCAGCACCCGCTTCAAGATTTCCAACAATGGAAACCCGCCAGCTCCTGGCAGCTCGATTGGCACGGAGAAACCTATACAGAAATAGAACAGGAGTTAAGTCATAAAAAAATCAAGTATTCGATTCAGCAGGACAAACTGAGGTGGGGATACACTACAAAAGGTATGTTCACCACCAAGGAAGCATATAGATTACGCTATTCTAATTGCAACACAGCTACGGATCAGCTCTGGGATCGTACTTGGTAGTCCAGACTCTGGCCCAAGGTATCAACCTTTCTATGGCTTTTAAGTAAGAGGCGCATCCTAACGTGGGACAATCTACAAAAAAGGGGTTTCATCGGACCCTCAAGATGTCCCAACTGCACTCTTCACTCGGAAACCATCCTGCATCTCATGGAGACCTATCCTCTCGCAATTCAGCTATGGGAGAAAGTTGATCAATGTAATAAAAGAGCAGGAGTTCGGCAGGGGGACATAGCAAACACTCTAAGAACCTGGCCCAAGCACCCTTATCATAGCCCCATCCTAAATTCTCTATGGAACCTCATTCCAGGTTTTCTTTACTGGATTTTATGGAAGGAACGGAACAGCAGAGTCTTCAACAATAATAGACGGCCTATAGAAACACTATGGCTCCTCTTAAAGAAAAATCTCCAAGAAACTCTGGCGCTTCGATCTTGGCTCAAAACTGACTGGCCGGACTCTCCTCAAGAGCAGCTCATCCTGAACTCCTGGAATCTTAACTTATCCTGCTTGCCTAATATCAAATCCCGTCCCCCTGCTAAATCTGTCTCCCCCATACAATGGTCCCCTCCTGCCGCTTCCTCTTTCAAATTGAACTTTGATGGAGCAGCTAAAGGAAATTCTGGGCCGGCAGGGTATGGAGGAGTTTTCATAAATGACAGAGGAGTAGCTGAGCATATCTACTATGGTTCGATTAGCAAAGACACCAACAATGTTGCGAAATTGGAAGGCTTGTGGAGAGGGATATGCATTGCCGATCAACACAATTTCTACCTGCTAGAAGTAGAGGGAGACTCCCTTATCCTCATCAATGCAGCTACAAGAATTCAAGCAGGCACCTCAGCAGCTAAAATAGCATCCAGTTGGAGGTTGCTTAGTAGGCTCGAAACTTTGGAGGAAAGGCTAAGGCGCCCCCATAGCATTATTTTCAAGCATGTCAAGCGCACAGCCAACAAGGTAGCAGATCGATTGGCCAACCAAGGGGTTGACCTGCAGCTCCCTCCTTTCTCAGGTACTCTCAATGATTCAGTGGATGCACAACTCCAACAGGAATGCACTTCTCTGGTGCTTCAGGATTACCCGTTCCTGGCTGCTGGTTTTTGATAAAGTTATTGTATGGCTTAGTGATGTTCAGGTTAAAGTCTGTCTCCAATTCAGTCCATGCTTGGACTCAGCAAGGTTCTACCTCTGTTTGTATTACTTTCTGGGTAGTTTTTGGTATAGATGGGCTTAGTCAACTACCAATAGTCTGTCGGTCTGTTCATGGTTATTTGTGGGTCAAGTCAGATTCAAAGGGAAGTTTTGCCCTCCAATGTAAGAGCACTGCTAAATCCATAGTCAGTATGGAGAGATTTTTGAGGCCTGCCTCACTGTAAACTTTTTTGTATAATAATAGGAGTAGACAAATTTACAAAAAAAAAAACAGCAAGAACGCACAGAGTTTATGCTTGATATTGATGAGGAAATCCCTAAGCGTAAGTCAAGCAATGTCCCTCAACCCAGCAGTAGTGTAAGGACAAGAAGGATGAGGCAAGAAGCTGCCAAGAAAATTGAAAAAGATAACATCTTCACTACTTATAAGAGAAGATCAAGGAGAATACAAAGGAATCAAACACAAGATTATCAACCAGAGCCGAATGCAACTGCACCAATGGAAATTGAAAGCAATACTAATTCACAGCCAGAACTAGAAGCAGAAATGGAAATTGAGAGTAACGAAGGAAAAAGGAAAGAGCTAGTACCTACAAACAAGAAATAGAGAAGGTTAGAGAAACAGATTGAAGAGCTAAAAGAGGAATTGATGGAAGAAAACATGTTAGATAGGTCATAAAGAAGGAAAATGAAATGTTGAGAGCTCAGAGCAAGAAGATTCAGCAGAAAAATGAGAAACTGAAGCAGAAAATCAAAGAACTTAGGACTGATCAAACTGAAACGTGCAAATGGGCGACAAAATGGTACACTCAGAAAAAAAGTTCTCAAAGAAAAATATAAGAATATGAAACATGAGTTCCAAGTTCAGAAGAATGCCCAAGTTCAGAAGAATATAGATGTATTGCTACAAGCGGCAGAGGCACAAGCAGGAACAGAATATAAAGGGAGCACATCAGGATTAGCATGAGGACATGCTAAATCATTGAGTTTGGGGGAGATGTTGGTACTATTTTATTGCCATTCTTTTCTTCTAAAAATCCATCATTTATCTATCATTTTCCTCCATAAACCCCTCATAGTCCATTAAAATTGATTGATGAAGCATTATAATTGTTATTTTACATTAAATTTAATTTATGGATTTTTATGTTAAAAATTGGAAATTTTCAACAAAATTACGGGATGTCATGACTTCCTGTAATTGGTTTATGTTGTGACACGTGGCATGGCAGGAAAATCGGAACAGAGGATAAGGACGTGATCTAGGATGTACATACGTGGCGGAAAATCTATTTAGCATCGAATATGGAGCTCCCGAATACATGGTCAATGCTGGTCAAATCCAGCCTTTTTGGTTGTAAAAGCAGCAAAAATCTGAAGTTACCTAAACTGATTTCGTTTTGTTTTAGAAATCAGTTAGGATTAGAAAAAACGAACCTAGCCTTTTTTATTATAAAAGTAGAAACATCTGAAGCGATAATGCATGTACGTTTGGATGAAAATTGTAATAAATAAGAGGAATTTTGGTGAAGAAGAGGTTAGACAAGAGCAGACTTAAGCGTATTCCAGAACTCTGTTTTGCATGTAATCGATTCTCAGAACTTAATCACAGGTAGCGTTTCATCAATTATGGTGTTTATGTGTTAATGTTTTTTATCATCTGAAGTTTTTCTAAGTGTGCCATCAACGTGTGGACGGGCCCTACATGAAGATTGGTATACTTTCATTTCTGTTTCATAGAATCTAGTCTTTAGATCTGAATAGTGTTTTATTTCATTTCATCACTTGTGAGTTTATCAATTCAACTAGAAGTTCTTACGATTGTTATTGAATGATTCATAGTGGTAGCTTGCAAATTCAATTGCGAAATTATTGAATCAGACTTTGTAAAAGGTTTAATTGAACGTTGGATTTCAAGATATTTCTATGGACTCCGTATTCATGAATTTGATTTTTAGTATGCTTAGTGTGTTATCTGGGACAAAGTTTTTGTGAATGATATCCTTGTAAGAGGATTGAAAACACAAACTAGTAACACTTTGTTTTCTTATAACAGTTGATTAAATTAGGTGATATAAGTGTTTGAATTGTGAAAGGAAACATATCTCAATCTCTTGTAAAAGAGTGTTGTAGCTTGTCACAATAGACACTTATTTAGATAGATGAGATCCTTTTAGGTCTATAAACTTTAGACACGTGCCTCTAAGTTTACCTACCTTGGTTGACATTAAATTTAGTCTAATCTAGCACCCTAGATTGGTCACTACAGGTATCTAAACATCTGGTCTCGCAACTTCGTGTTGTCCTTCTAATTCAAAGATATTGACGTTGCATGGATCATCTTCACCCTCTTCCACAGTTATGTTGTAATATTCAAACGCATGTTGCACCTATGCATTCCAATCTGTTGAACCCAAGCTGACGTTGCAGTTGGTATTCTAAAAATAGTTGCACAGATATCTTGAAGGGAATTATCTATATTCAAACCCATCCTCAAAACCAAATGTTAGTATAAAACTTTCCTTATGTTTGTGCCATTTAGCGGTGCCATCTCGTAGTTTCGTTTCAAGATAGCAATTCATTGGTATTACATATAACATGTGGAAAAAGGTATGTACCCATTTTGGTTATGGTTCTTCACTCCATGCATTAGTCTAGTGAGGCAGATGCTTGTGCGGGTCATCCTTTCCAGTACACTTTTCTACAACTCTCGTATTCGCATACCCAAACCTGAGCCTCATCAATCTTCGACATTCCCTCCAATCTGGTATATTATGCTTCTGCGTGCCCCACCATCGCGCAGGTGTAGACCGCAAAGCAATATCCATAGCTTGGAACCTTTCTTTGTCTGGGATATCTCTTTCAAACTCATATAAAAAGATACTGACATCCCCTATTCCATCATAGTATGGTAAGCTATGAACCTCCAATGAGATACAACGAAGAGATTTCATCTGTCTATTACAACACAACGTAGACAATTCATGTAACTGGTTCTGCTAATGCTTCATTTCCTCGTCAAAGTCTGAAATGCATGAAATATCCTTCTCCCAGCTAATTCTTCCATCTGTAGTGGGATTAATCCAATCTTCATTTTGCATATTTAACTTGTAGATGTGCCCATTATTCTCATTGCCATAATCTTCATGGATCGGCTCTGTGTATCGTGCTCCTTCGGAGGGATCTAGAGGAACAAAAAACCTCATTCTGTTATTCTCAAATATCATGCTCAGTCATTTCAAGTTAATTATAGCATCCATATCAAATTCCCAATCAATTCCCAGTAAAGCTTGGTATGGATCACTATTATTTATGATCTCAATGAATTCAAGATCTACTATTACACTCACTCCCTCAATATTTATAATGACCCCATGTAGTCGACCAACCAGAATAATCTTCTATTGGTTCACCATGCGCAGCTAGATTGGCGACCATTGTAACTTTGGCTGTCCCATCCGCTCCCATGTCTACTTAGTTAGGACGTTCGCATCTGATCCTAGATCCAAGATTACTTGATCTATTTGAAATTCTCCGATCTGCGCATTCAGTCTCATTTCTTGGCCTGGTCTCTTTTTGTTTCCATAGATATTATTTACTGCACATTGTTCTGTTCGAGGCTTTTCTTTCCCAGCATAGTTGTCAATCAACTCTTGTAACCCTTCCACTTCTTTCTGATCTCTTAACAACTTCATGCATGTCTGTAGAAAGGACTTCAAAATAGTCGAATCAGGATTTTCTGTTGTTGTTTCAGGCTGGTTCTTATGTGGAATTAACTGCATCGGTTTCTTCAACGTCGAAGCTCCTAGATCCATGAAACTTTTCTTTGCCTCCATGAAAGTTTCCTTCTTTCTCTGCATATTGAACCCAGTGTTCTTAATTCTAGCTTTCCTAACCTAGCTATCCGCCTTAGGTTGTTCTCCTTTTGCGTTGCCAGCTTCTTTAACTGCGCTACTTCATGTTCTCACCATGTTTATACTAGGATCATCCTCATGCGGCTCCAATCTCATCATATGCAGGTTCTGCGTAGGTTGTTGGTTCTTCTTTTCCTACATCTTAGCCATTAAAATGGGACAATATTCAATCACATGATTAATTTTTTTGCAATATTTACAAGACGGACATGTGGGATTCTGAAAATATTGCGCAAAGTGTCTTGCTTCACTACAGTTATAAAAGATGATTTGACCCCGCCCTCGTCCTGCCCCTCCTCCTCGACCATGTCCTCGGCTCTGGAATCCTCCAAGACCTACAGGCGAACCTTTATTTTCTTGTGTGCGAGTTTCAACTTGCATCCTGTACGACGTTGTCTGCTCCATAATTAAGGCATAACTCCGACAATTACTCTCATCGCATCTTACTGATTGGAACAAATTGCAAAAGCACTGCTTGGGTCTCTGCACATACTTCTGCAATAAATACTGTCACACGGAATGAGTCGATCTTGCGGACAAGATTGACCTTCCTAGTATCTAATGATATCTAGTGACAAGCAAGCCAATCAAAAACTATCTTTCTCTAAATATGCAACTTATAAACAAAGGCAAACAAGTGTTTTAGGCCTACCTTGGGTCCAATGCAAGTTTGTGGAAGCCTCGCTCCTTTGATCCAAATGAGCTCCCTTATAGCGAATCTACAAACACAAACAAGCACACAAATTAAATAGCACTTGAAAAGCCAATATCATAAAGCATACTTATCATGATGATAAACGAATTCATGAAACAAATGACACAAGATAATTTGTTGAGAAAAATGAATCTAATTGTATAATTCAAATCAAAGAAGAACTTTACAACTTGTGCCTTGATGCTTTACAAGCTCCTCCCAGGGTCCAACAAGAAGTCTCCTCTACTTTGACAAGTTTCACTCTCTTCCCAATGAAGCCAAAAGGTATGTGATCTCTCCTCTCAAGCTTAACTAGGAAGTCTCAATTCCACCAGCATTTACCCTCAAAAATGTTAAGCTTCTAACCTCCCTAGCAACCAGCCCAATACCTTAATTTATAGTGCAATGGATGGAAGTTACTAGGTCCTCCTTCAAAGGGATAAAGCCCTCCTTCAAAGGGATAGCTCCTCTCATCAAGGGATTATATCCTTCTCTTTTGGGATGCATGAACCACCTAAGAGCGAACAATCCACGTCAAAATTCCTTCTAGAATCATCTAGAATTAACCCAAAGTGAGTTTTTTAGAATAAACTTGCGCCTTTTTTACTTTCACAGGGGTCCGCACCCACTCCTTTAGAGACAGAGCGGGCAAGTCTGCAAGTAATCTGAACAGGGGGTGCGGGACCGTAGGCAACAGTGAGAGAAAGTGCGGAACCAGAGCTTTGTTGATTTTTAATGTCTTTCTCTCATTTTCAAAGCTTGACATGAAGAACTGAGGTTTGAGACTTGCTTAGGAGGACATTATAAGTGATGATAGACCCATACTGACTGCAAATATTCATGGTGACAATATTTTTGTGTAACGGATTTCCCCCTAAAGTGCGAAGTCTGTAGTAGATGAGGATTTCATTTATCATCTAGGAAGAGTGGAGTACTTTATCATTTCGAGGATCATCTTGTTGAGAGCCTGGTTGGAACCTGTAAAAACATTCAATGCAAAATATATATATGAGATCATATCATCGCTGAGGTAGGCATTCCCATACTCAGATCAAAACTGACTAGCAAACTAACTACTGCTCTGATATAAGAATGATCTTGTAATACATCACAAGTATAGACACATGTAGACACAGTATGGACGCAGCCATCTGTTTATGAATAGTCCAAAATATAATAAATACAAAATTCCTCGCAGCCTGGATGGCGGAAACTAGATCCAGGGTCTTCATTTCTACTTCCCGAAATAGTACGATTCTATCCATGCGAATGTATGTGTTGAAGTCGAACATGGTAGAAACCACTTGATTACCAGTCAATGATGTAAACTGTTAACAAGTGTGAGAGAAACCACCAGTAATGTCAATGGCTCTCAAAATACTCAGTACAATCCATGAGATGTGAATAGATGTGTTGATGTCGAACATGCCACGGAATCCTTGATCGAAGGTCAATGATGCAACCTATCGTCGAAGGCAAGAAACTTGCCATTGAGGCATGCAGATCCCAAGGTACTGACGATTTCTAGATCATCTTTCTAGATAATGAGCTGAAGTCGATAGAAAGCGATCTGTCGTAGGCAACCCCACAACACGAAATCATAGATCAAGTTTGAAGAAATTTAGTTGCAAGGACTGACTCAGGGATGGTCAAGATGGATGACAGATATTTTGTAGATGAATGGCTTATTTGCACTGACCTCTTGAACACATATCGACACGGCAGATGGTTTGGTGACAATTGACCCAAAGTTAATACCCAAAAACCGGCTGAAGACTTTCAATGTGGTTTGATCAACTGTTAGGAAAAGGATTTCCCAACCCAGGTGAATAAAAGTGTTGTGTTCAAGAGTGGTTACAAAGTATTACAAACAAGCTCATTTTTCTCTCTTTTCCCCCACCATTTTTGGCAAGTACCTATTTATTTTTGACAAGTTTGAGGAGGATAACATTTGCTTGATTATAAGCTCATCCTTCGGATGAGTCCAACTTAGTTTAAATTCGAACCCTAAGAAGGAGTGGTCCATTCCTGTTTGTAATTGAACAGGTCCTTTACAGTTAAATTTTAACGAGTCCAGTATAGGAGAAACTCGGCATTTTTCAATTTTAGAGAGTCTGAAAAAACTTAAGAAGACTCCATGGTTGACCTTTTTCGTAAATTTGTGTCTCCCAAGCCCGAAAAATTATAAAATAATACCTGAGAGAACCGCTTGATCATTACGACCAAGGAGTACTTTTCGTGATTAGTGCCTCTGATCCGAAAAAGTAAAAAAGCGGTCAATGACACGTTATTTTATAACTAATATTGAATTTGAAATGACAAAAATCCGGCAATCTTTTCATGTTTTTACGGTCAGGAAAAGAGCTGTAAGTGGACCGTCTTTTTAGTTCCATTTTAACGAGTTTAAAAAGAAAAACTCGGCGATCTTTTCATGTTTTAGGAGTCAGAAAAGAGCTTAAAGGTGACTCTAATTTTTTTTCGTCGAAAATGACCGATTTCGCCTGAAAAATCCGTTATCCTGAACAAAAACTCAAACATTACTCATACCTGTTTAAAATGGATAAAAATGATGCAAAAGTTACCTTTCTAAAGTGAAACATAAACAAATTAACAACTCATTTATTCAAAAAACTTATAAAAAGGGCTTTCGTCAATTCATTTTTACCGTTTGAGATTTGGGTGAGAAAATAGAGCTTTTGGTCAAAAACTTCCCGGTGAAGATTGCGGAAAATCCATGCGTCAGAATCGAGCACCTTCTCCTCCAGGTAATCCACATCATCCTACTCTTCAAATTCATCCGTTTCAAATTGATTTTTATGGTTTCATTTCATTTTTTGGGAGCTTTTAGGTCAAAAAACCTGCGCACAGAGGTCCACAGGTATAACACAAGGGACCCGCGGACCCCGATTTTTTCGCACAAGGAAAAAAGTCAGGGGTCCGCACCTGCCCTTAAGGTAACGTGCGGACCCACGCACTGTCTCTAATAGAGAGGGTGTGTACCCCGCGCAAAGGTTTTTTAAACCTAACAAACTCAAATTTCACCCAAAAAAATTGCTTATAGATATTCTAACTTGCCTTTTTATTTGAATGTAGAGTATACATCATGCTTGATTGGCGAGAATGGGAGTATGAGGATGTATATCTTGCCGCGATAAATCATCAACCTTCGATTGATGCATTGAAGGCATGCGGCTTATACAAATTCTGGGCCATACCTGGCATGAGGGCCCAGGTGGACTTTCTACAGTGGCTGGTAGACAAGTGGAGCATACAGGACCAGTGCTTCTTCATTGGTGGCCACCAGCTCAAAATGGAGCTGGAAGACATATACTTTTTTACTGGTTTGCCTAAGAGAGGTGAACACTTGACTCTATTCGTGACTAGGCCAGGTGGCCAGTCTGTCAATAGCCTCCGGCTAGAGTTCTGTAACAACCAGACTAGAGACAAAGGGATAGACATCAAAACCATATCCCTTCTTGAACTCATGGTAATCGCGTTTACTATTACCAAGCTTTGCAGGAGCGCAGCACTACATATAACCACTGGATCCCAAATGCGGATGGCAGTTGACTGCTTTCGAGGCACCATCTTTAACTGGTGCGATGCTGTGTTGGCTAATGTGAAAGGCCAACTGACTAGAGCCAAGAACGGACAACTGAAGACCTTTGGATATGGTGCTTTAGTCATGAGCTTTGGTCTAGAGAGGGTCCCAATGTTGGTCCCACAGCACCTCACTGTTGGAGCTGGACTTCCTCGAGAGCCCAAACTGATGCGATGGGTTGCAGTTATGGCCCGTCATCCTGATGAGGGGACAGAGGTCATTCGATTCAAACCTGAGTATTTCCATTGGTTGGAAAACCAGGTTTTTGCTATTCAGGACTTTCCTTATGCTGGGGTAGATTTTCGAGGTGACCCAGACATGGCTCTTCCACCAGGAGAGCAATGGGATGACTCAGGTAAGATCATTTTCAACATTTTCCTAACTTAATTTTTTTTTGTTTTTATCTCGTCCCAAAATTGATAGTAAAAGTTTCAAATGTAGATGTGGGTCCACAGCGACCAGCCGCTCTCCGGGCTTATGAGAGGAAACAACCAACTGTAGTGGCACCAGCCCCACAGGACAAATCAACAGAGACCTTGGCCGAATTGGAGAGACATCTAGAGCATTTACAAGAGACATTCCAGAGACCGGCATAGATGACATTCCTCGTCGACTACAGCGCTATGTGATTGGGGTCCCAAGACCTTTCAGAAGGTTCCTTTGTAAGGTGGCCTATACAGTGGTTTCTTATCGAGATCATCACTAGTGATAGGATGATCGCCTATTGTAGACACATATGACATTTTTGCTTTTTGTACTATCATTTTTGCCGATCATAAGGTGTTTTTCAACCTATGATCGAGGACGATGTATATTTTGACGCACTCCTATATTATACTTTATCACTATTACCGGCTTATCTTGTAAAACATGTTATGGAATGTTTTTAAATTTATTTGTATGATTATTGCAAATGTCTACTTAACATTCAAGAACCAATTGCATCTGCTAATGTATTTAAGGATCTTGGAATATGCTGATATTCAATATAATCAAATTCACGTTCCAAGAGACGCACTCTCAAAAATAATCTCAATAACGCTGGATTTCTAATGGCATATACTCTATTAAGCTGTAATACAACGAGTTCAGAATCTAACCTCACTATCAAACTCCGAATCCCAAATGAAATAGATTCAGATAATAACTCAATCACTGCACTATACTCTGCAATGTTGTTCATTGTTTGATCGAGGCTTACTCCATGCATAGATACCAACTCATTAGAGGGCGAATAGATAACCCAAGCTGCAGAAGAAATGTTCCGTGTATTACGACAAGCACCATCAGCAAAACCAATGTATGTTTGGAGAGGTGTCGACATCTGCAATATCAAGAGTAAAACCAAGATAAGCAGGAATAATGACGAAAAACACTCTCTAAGCTAAGCACACTTTTAAAACTAAAACACACCAGCTAGAAAGAAAACTATCCTAACTAAAAATCTCCACACCCATTTTTAAGCATAATACCTCTTCAGGTAAAGACCATTTCTGGGTTTACCTAAAGAGACCCCCTCAAATTCTACCAATTCATAGGCCCCTTTTGCTAGCTTTCGCTTGACAACATAGGGACCATGCCACATAGGTACGAATTTTCCAGTGCCTAATTTATCATTTTCTTGATCGTACAATAAGACTAGGTCTCCTTCCGAAAAATTTCGAGGGGTCACATTTTGATCATACTGAGCTTTAATACGTTTTGCATGAGTTTCAATTGCCAATGCAGCATCACGTTGCTTCTCATCTAGCTGAGCCAAGTATAACAAACGTTTTTCCTCTTTGGAAGTGGCTGGAAGTAACTCGATGGCCATTTGCAATGACGGGATTTCGCATTCAATGGGTAACACAGCTTCCAGACCATAAACTAGCTGGAAAGGAGTGAACCTTGTTGACGTTTTTACTGAGGTTCGATACGCCCAAAGCACTGAAAATAGCATGTTATGCCAATTCGACCTGTGAATCCCAATGATTCATTAGATCATGATGACTATAACTTTTTTGATGGCTTCAACCAGACCATTAGCTTGTGGATAATATGGAGTTGAATTATCGTGACGCAAGCCAAGCTGGCCTGTAAGTTCAGTCATCATAACGTTTCGAAAATGACACCCATGATCAGTGATAATTGCTTGTGGAACACCAAACCTAGCAATTATATGATTGAACATGAAAATCACAGTTGTTTTGCCATCTACCTCAAATGTAGGCATCGCCTCGGCCCACTTGGTAAAATAATCTACCGCAAGGATGATATACGCATGCCCCCCAGCTGAGTGAGGGTTACATGTAATAAAATCGATACCCCATTTTGCAAAAGGACTGACGGAAAATATAGGGTGGAGAGGAGCAGGTGGAGCGTGCATCTTTCGATCAAAAATTTGGCAGTTGTAGTATTTTCGGACAGCGTTAATACTATCTTTAAACAAAGACGGCCAGAAGTAGCCAGTGCGCAATATCTTTTGGGTTGTGGCATACCTAGACATATGACCACCACACACTCTAGAGTGACAGTCATTTAGAACCCTTTCAGCTTCCTCATGAGTTAAACAACGTCGGAAAACAGAGTCCACCCACGATAAAGAGTATCTCCAATAATTTTGAATTGTTGGGACTGGAATCGTATTTTTCGACGTTCTGACCTTGATATTTCTGGCCGAAAGGATTGGGTTTGGAGATAAACGATGATATCCCCATACCATGGATCTAAAGTGCTGATTAGAAACAAGGATTCTTCTGCAATGGGCTCCTCCGCCACAGTTTCCGTGTCAACATGCAGGAAGTCACACATTAACTCCACAAAGACTAAAGATTTCTTCGACTTAGACTTTTCAAATTCCAAGTCGAACTCTTGCAAGATCACAATCCATTTGGAGTACTTTCCCCCTAGCAATTGCTTGGTCAAAATATAGATCATAGGGTTGCAATCAGAAATTACTGTAGTTTTACGTAGTAAAATGTAATGATGAAAACGTTGGACAACTTGAATAGCTGCCAATGCCAATTTCTCCACATGTGAGTATTTTAGCTCAGTTGGATTTAAATTTTGACTAAGGTAATATATCACATGTTTAGTACCAAATTCATCTTCCTGAACTAACACCATTCTGATGGTGGAATAGGAGGCGGCGAGATACAAGAAGTAGTCCTGGTTATAGTTGGGAGGATGCAATAACGGTGCATGGGTCAACGTGTGTTTTAGTGCATCAAAAGATTTCTCAGCTATCTCATCCCAAAAGAATGGAGTATTCTGTTTCAACAACTGGGTAAAACCCTTTGTAATCTCGGCGTAGTTAGGAATGAATCGACGTAAAAAGTTTGCTTTCCCTTGCAAACTTTGGAGTTGGCGAAGACTCGAAGGAGGAGGAAATTTGACAATAGCTTCAACCTTCGAGGGATCGACGCGAATGCCGGCTTTCGAAACAACAAACCCCAGTAACCGACCCATTTCTATACAGAAAACACACTTGTGTGGACTCAACCTAATCCAATAATGCCTACACCTCATAAAGATTGCTCGTAAATGGATGAGATGATCAGCTCGATGTAATGAATGAGCAGGGAAATCATCGAGATAGGGTTGCACAATGTGCTTGATATCATGAAACACATAAGACATGGCCCTTTGAAAAGTTGCCCCGGCGTTCTTGAGCCCAAAAGGTAATTTGCAATAAGCAAATGTCCCCCATGGACAAATGAAAGCCGTTTTTGGTTGATCAGCAAGTAGAATATTAATTTGATTGTATCTAGAAAAACCATCCATGAAAGAGAATATTTCATTGCCAGCACAGTCATCAATGATTTGATCGATATAGGGAGTTGGGTAATTGTCTTTTGGACAGGCTCGATTAATGTCCCTATAATCGATAAATATTCTTATTGTCCCTTGCTTTTTATTAACAGGAGCAATATTCGATACCCAATCCGTTAACGGAATCGGATAAATGAAACCTGCTTTGAGTAATTTTTCAACTTCTGCTTTAATAGCAGCAGCTTTTCTCGGGTGGATCTGACGCAAACGTTGCCAGACGGGTTTAGCATCCGGGTAAGTTTTGATTTCATGACAATTGCAGGGTCAATTCCTGGCATTTCCTCATATGACCAGGCAAACACGTCGCGGAATTCTTGAAATAGGGCCTTATATATTTGAATTTCATCTTCCGTACACGAGGCACCTATATGAATGTTTTCAACAATTCCAAGCTTAACCGAAATATCAATAGGAATAGTTCGAGAAATGTTTCCCAAATTTAACTCTGAATTAGGATTTTTCATTGGATTCTGAGGTTCCTTGACATATTCAGTCGTAAAAATAGATGAAAAATCATTTTCAAAACGATCACTCTCGGGTAAAAACGAAGATCTATGATGAAGATCTTCCCATGGTAAATCATCGACACATAGGATTTCACAAATTTTCTCATTAGTGTGAACAAGTTCAGAAAACGTTGTTGAATCCGAGTTTGATGTTGAAAGTGATTCCTCATGGACCACATTCATTAAGTCAATTTTGGTTGAAGATGGGTCGGAAAACGACTACACGGCCTGATACACAATTTCATATGGACTCAAAGGCATAACATCACCAAATGAGTCTATCTCAGATTCGAAAGGTACAATCCAAGGATCATCATAAACAATGGTGTTTGATGAAATCATATGAATGGTTGTTGTAGAAGACGATGCGTTGATAGGAGGAAAAGAAAAAGTTCCCAGTAAACCAGCATCTTTAACTAGTCCTACTCCAACATCCTTATACGGGATAGTCGTTTTGCCAACATGCTGAATACTTTCAGAAGAGGCTGGGTCAGATGAAAAGTAAGTCAGCTGGTCTATAGTTACAATCTTTCCATTATGAGGGAACTTTATAAGCTGAAAGACCGATGAAACGACAGCTGTCATAGCGTAAGACCAACTATGACCCAAGAGAAGGTTGTAATCTAGAGGGGCATCAACCACCTCCACATCTAGATTAACAGTTTTGCCTTCTACCCCTATAGGTAAATCCTGTAGAATGCCAAAAGGATGAAACCCACGACCATCAAAGGCCTTTAGAATCATCAGGGATTGATTTAGCGAAGGAGAACCAAGCGATCTCCAACACTGTATCGACATAATAAACGTTATTTCTCCCTCATCAATCACAGTCCTATAAATAGGTCTATTTTTTACTAACACTGGGATCTGGAAAGCCATTTGATGAGGTAAGCGTGGTGTACTATTTTCTAGATCGAAAATTATAAGGTTCGAGTCCTGAACGTCAACAGCTCCTATAGCCGACAATAGTAATTTATGCTGTGCTGGACATGATTGCAGCACTTCTAACGCTGACATTGCTAAAGGTGAAACAGCTAAATCTTCAACAATGTTATAGTTCTGAGCCACTCTCGCATGTGGATTGAAAGCTGACTTTCGAAGTATACCCTTGGTGGGCAGTTTGATTACTAAGTCTGGATTAGGTTTCTCGATCTGTAGTAGATTGGAACCGGGAGCTGAGGTTGATGGGTTAGAATGAGAAGATTCTGCTTCTTTACCATCAACAGGACTTTTACTTCCATAATCATGCGATCGAGTCGCAATCCTAACATGGGACATCATCAGTATGGGTTCTTCGTTGGCATTTGAGGAAGAACCTATCATCTTACTGTCTTGACTTGGAAAAGGATCCTTCAAAACAGCAGGCGTTTGGGAACTTTTGACAATTTTCGCAACCTCTGCTCAATGCGGGCAGTCTCTTGTAAAATGCTCTTCATCACAAATGAGACAAGGATAACGAGGTTTGCGTTTCTCATCATTTGATTCTACTTCTTCTAGTTTCTCTTTCGAATATTTATCTATTTTATTTTTCTTCTTTCCTTTCTTCTTACCACCAGATTTTGATTTGGCTGTAGATGACTCTACAACATGAATATCGATGGAAATTTCTGCGGAAGAATCTCCTGTCAGGGAATCTGGCAAGGTTATGATAGGAGAAGAATTCTTGGAAGACTTCTTCTTACTTTTGGTATTAACTGTACCAATCATACCATAAGTGGCATGAGACCTTGAAGGAGCTGCAGTTATTTGATTTTGCTTAGGAAGATCGGGGATTTTCTCGTGTAACATACCTGACTGCGTATAAACTAAGTCAAGGTACTGTGCTTGAGCAATTACTTGCTCCTCAATAACGACTTCGGCCTTAGCTACATCCTCAATGATCTTTGGCAATAAAGATTTTACAAACCATTCGGCTAAGATCTGATTCGGAATAAAAACTTTCACTAAACATCGTCGACGTCTCCATTCATGAATGTGATCTGAAATGTAAGTAGACGTAGACTGCTTTAACGAAGTTAATAATTCTGTGCCATTGTCATATCTGACTGGCAACTGAAAATGAGTTAAAAACGAAGTAGCTAACTGACTAAAGTTATAAAAAGTGGCTTGCGGTAACTCAATGTACCACTTGGCCGCAAGACCAATTAGAGTGCGCTGGAAAAGCCTTAAATGGATTGAATCATCTGAAATGGAGTTAGACGCACACCAGAGGTGATAAGTCATCACATGGTTTGACACGTCCTCTCCTGATTTGCCTCCAAACTTAGGAATATCACTAGGCAATTTATTCGGCATTGGCGTAAAAAACGGAAGACAGTTAATTGGATCGTTCGTAAGGCGCAACAAGTCAGGCAAGTCCAAAGTTGCGATAAACGATAACTGACGATTAGGGTCCCTAAAACTCTGGGTCATGAGACCAGCCCTAGGAGGAGGATATCCAGGATAACTAGGAATTGGAATTACATTTGGGATATTATATCCTCCTGGAAAACCAGGATTAACCGAACCGTACTGGGGTTGTTGAGGCTGTTGATATGTATACCCATGGTACAGCTGATACTGATAGACTGGCTGCTGCACAGCGGGACCAAATTGGTACTGTCCCTGGTATGGGTTATAAGTAAATTGAGGTTGACTTGTGACAACCGTACTTGGACCAGGTTGTCCTACAGGCATTTGAACCAAAGTTTGAATCGTGGATCTAGACTGAGGTAAAGATGTCTGAGGAGTTGACACAAGAACAGTAGAAACCGGAGCTGTCGATACTCCAGAAGTAGGTGGGGTAGATTGAACAGATGTTACAGCAGTTGCAGCAGCCGTTTGAGGCAGAGTACGAGGCGTACTAGGCCTAGGTTAAGAAACTACAGAAGGTACAGAAGTTTGAATAGTAGATTGGACAGGTTGCTGGGGTGAACCAGGAACTAAAGGTTGTCCAGTTTGAGATGACAACTGTACATTCAGTTGCAAGTCCTGTTGGTATTGTGATGGATCCCACACTAAGTTCATTTCGGGGTACGGACCCATAATAGGTTGAGAATATTGAGGACCATAACCGGGTTGAGGGTAGGGTTGATAATTCAAAGGTACATTTCCAGTTCCTTGCACATATGATTGACCGGAAGGTGGTTGGAAACCTTGGTTCGGGTACTGACCTTGAGGTTGATAACCTTGAGGCACGTACTGATACTGGGGTTGACCTTGAGGTACATATTGATATTGGGGCTGACCCTGAGGTACATATTGAGTCTGGGGTTGACCTTGAGGAACGTACTGTCCCGTAGGTAAGTACTATCCTTGAGGTTTCCCCCCAGGTGCAAATTGGGTACCTTGAGGTTTCCCCCTAGGCGATAATTGAGGAATTTGAGGCTACCCCCCAGGCGGTAACTGGCCACCTTGAGGTTGAGGATTAGAAATAGTACCTGACATCATGAGAATATCTTCTACACTCAATGGCTTAGTTCCATTATTTCCTGTTAATAACCCTTGTTCAATGGGTTGAGGAGATGCTCCCGAAAAAGTACTAGTAAGTGACTGATACCCAAAGGGAACAGAAGGACCTCCGTACAAAAAGGTTTCTGGAGATTGAGAAAACATGGATGACTGTCTTGACATATTTAACGGAGGATAGTAACCTCTAGGTGTTGGGTGAAAAGGAATACAAGGTGGTGAAAAACTTAGTCTCGGGTTTTCCAAAAAATTGGTCAATGAAAGATACCAAGCACTGCTCCTAGGTGGACTGTAAAAGATTGATTCACGCTCCCTAAGTTCTATAACAGGGTGATTTTCAGGGATAGGGATACCTTCCTCTTCCAGAGTAGCAAGTTCTTGAATAGTTATAAGTCCAGAAGGAAGATTTTGGGTAATTATTCTTTCTACCCTGGGTGAACCAGGACCACTAGAAGTTGGAGAGGTAAATCCCAATGTTGGAGTAGAAGCAAATTCAGTTTCAGGTTCGTATTTTCAGGTTCCTCACCTAAATCACTAGTAGATAAAAAGCTACCAGTAATTTCGGAAACAGACACATATTGTGGATTATAATCTACTACTAAAGCTTGATAATCAGGATGTACCACTAAAGAAGATTCTCCTTCTTCAGGTGACCCAACTCTATTGTCTCTAGGAGTTACGAGGGCTCTTAACCCTTCAGGCTGGCTTGGTGAAAACTCAAGAGGTTGGCCCCGAAGTCTACGGGACTTCCTCGGTAATTCAGCCACGATTAAATATTTTAACTACTTCACACGAAAACAAAGTAAAATCTCAATGAAAACCACCTAAAGCCTCTAAAGAACCAAACAAATTTTAGTCACACACCTAAAGAATCTAGGAGATCAAACCACACACAAACAGTAACTTTTCGTACTGAAAACACTAGTTGGTGATGAAATCAAACGTCGCAGAGTTCAATACAGAAATGGCGGTTGGAACAGTTACCCCGGCAACCTGTTTAATGAATAGACTGGCACAAGTTCCTCCACTAAACCATCTCGAGTGAAGAGAACCCCCCAGAAAATCCAAGTGAGTCTAGCTGACGTCTGCTCCAGGCACATTGGGATCTTCCCACCACCGTCACCTTAGGAAGAATCCTATAGAATATGGTCACTATGGTTACCAACGGAAACAAATATACCTCGGGGAACATTCTACGATCCGATACGCACGCAAGGGCAGAGTAACAAGCTCAATCCCCTCGAAGGCTCCTTGACATAATCCAAGGTTTACCAACAAGTGACCCCGGGCTCCTCGACAATGGTTAATCTGAGGTTTACCATTTTTAATACGTGAATATCTGGCGTCGTTCCCAATGAAGAAGGATTGATTCCCACACTGGTTCGGACACGATCTCGTGCTTCTCCTTTAAGAGGAGCTTTCTCAGAGCATAGATGAAACAATTGGATTTTTCTCCTACCGCAAGATACAGCTAGTTGTTTGTTTTACTGTCTTGGAGAGTTAATTACTCCCTACTCCAAGACACTAGCCTAAGCTATGTTGGTGTAATAGAGCCCTAGAAACAAAAAGATTACTAGATAGATTTTACTTTAAGCGTTATTTTTATTGGTTTTTCTTTAAGTCAAGAGGTGCGGAGATGAAACTTGTGGTGTGAAGACTCGACTCGAAATCACTAAAAAATGCACTTAAGATGATAAGCACTCAAAACGAGACAACTAGTTATTTTCACAAAAATTTCCCTTTTCTTTCAAACACTCAAATACTACAAAAACAAACTTTTTCCAAAAGAGATTTTATTTTTATTTTTATAAAACACTCAAAACTATGGAAAATTCTAATCTTGAGATCTATAAACTATAAAAAACTATTTGAAGTAAAAGCTTACAAGATGTCTTTTCAAGGATGTTTTACTTAGCTATAAGAAAACTAAGGACTAATTTGTCCAAAATCACAAATCAGTAAAAAAACAACCAATTTTTGTTTTCTTTTCTAAAAATGAAATCCAAACTTTTAACACAAGTCTTTTCGAAGTTTCGCAAAGAGAAAACACAAGGTGGATTCCTCAACAAAGGAAAATTTTGCAAATGGTCAGACTCATAAGAAGGCCAGTAAAAACCAAGGTGATCTGAGGCTTCTACAGCTTCTAAACTCTGAGCTACTACAAGACCAAAATGAAAACCAAGCCTGGCAACCAAAACTTCTAGGAATTTCACCTAAAACCCTAACACCAATGGAATTAACCTAAGAAAAGTTCTTGACAAGTCACATGCAGGTCTAGGCAGGGGATAATAACATCTAAACAAAAACTAAGCTGACTAAAAGAGAAAATCTCAAGTTTTCCAAAATTTTGACAGGGTCCGCAAGCCTGCAGTTCACACAAGTACGGTACCGCTCTGTGTGAAAACCAAAAGTGCGGATAGGTCCACACTGTGTTGCAATCCGAGGGTACGGTCCTCTCCCAAAGTTATGAAAAACAAAAAATAATCCAAGATCTACTAAATCTACCCAATTCCACACACAACAAGCCAAAAACAGAAACAAAAACACAGTTTCTCAGGTCAAAGTAAAAACAAGGAAAAAATCAAGTCCCCAGTGGAGTCGCCATTTTGTCACACGGAATGAGTCAATCTTGCGGACAAGATTGACCTCCCTAGTATCTAATGATATCTAGTGATAGCATTGTTGAGGACTTAGCTCAGGCTCCGTCTGCTATGTCCGCTCTAGAAGTCCTCCGGAGCTGCCCCTCCCAGAGGAAGTCCCTGCTATCAGCGATTGGTGGCATCGACCCGGCAGATTCATATTTGATTTCTTTCGATCTCGAGGGTTTTACACAGAGACTGCCTCACCAAGTCGCTTTCCTTATACAGGTCATCATCAATAGCAGAACGATTCATCGTACGGTTATTGATGAAGGTGCCTCAACCTGCATCATGTCTGTTGCTTGCTGGAAGGCGATTGGTTCCCCTGCTTTGAGTCAGTCCCCTACGACGTTAGAAGCTTTCGATGGAAGAGAATCGCGCCCTTACGGTATCCTCCAACGCTTACCCATCTCTTTGGAAGGAAAGACCGTAGAAGTAGAGGTTGAAGTTGTTGACGCCAATCTGACCTACAACCTCCTCCTCGGACGGAGCTGGACATACGCCATGCAAGCCGTGGCTTCCTCCCTGTTCCGTGTCATTCGTTTCCCTCACCAGGGGAAGATTGTCATGGTGGACCAGCTCTCTTTCTTCGCCTCTTATTCTAAAGGTAATGTGCCATTCGTGGAGCATACCTCAAAATCACTCGTGAATGTGGGTGCTGGACTTTTCAAAGATCCCACTTTAATGGGAGTTTTTCCCCACCCACCTCCGAATCTCGCCCCTATCAACATGATCTCTGTATGCTCAGATCCGTGGGTTCTTCCTCCTGCTAATCAGGAAGACTCTTGGGGTGATATGATGCCGTTGAGCCCTGCCGAACTCAACTACATCGAGATTGTCGCTGCATCGGCTCCCCCTGATGAACCTGCTCTTCCGAGCAGTGTTCCCGATTCATATGATCATTTCCCTTGGCTAGGAGATGAGGCTACGTCGGATCCATTGAAGGAAATATTTCCTTCCGACGAAGCCATCATTGAGACCATGTCTCTCGAAGAGCTCCCTTGGTCAGATCACCACCATCGCTCTTCGTTTCTCCCCCCCCATCTGGAAATGACCGCATGTCTCGAGCGGTTTGCTTCTTGTGTCCCATCCCCGCCCCTCCAAACACCCATCCAGCTATATCAAGTGTCAGAGGGCAACATGGGAAATATCACGCAAACCCAACCGATCGACATCTCTGTCAAACCAGGGATTGTCGAGCACATTCATATCGGAGTCACTTGCACTCCTTAGGAAGTTCAGCTCTATACTGCTCTATTTCGCGAATTTCGTGATGTTTTCGCATGGTCCTACGAGGAAATGCTCGATATCGATCCTAATATAGTGGTGCACGAAATACCTACGTACCCAGGTGCTAAGCCTGTTCATCAGCGCTTACGCCCTGTGCACCCCCGAAAGGCTGCAGCCATCAAGGCCGAAGTCGAAAAGCTTCTTAAAGCTGGATTTATTTACCCCATTCCCCTTACGAATTGGGTGTCAAATATAGTCCCTGTGAATAAAAAGCAGGGTACTATCCGGGTCT
Organism: Pinus tabuliformis; assembly: GCA_031772625.1. Classification (NCBI taxonomy): domain Eukaryota; kingdom Viridiplantae; phylum Streptophyta; class Pinopsida; order Pinales; family Pinaceae; genus Pinus; species Pinus tabuliformis. The sequence goes on along the minus strand of CM062810.1, from coordinate 339,696,143 downwards.
GTGTTGACTACCGAGATATCAATCGTGCCTGTCCCAAGGATAACTTCCCTACGCCCTTCATCGATCAGCTTATTGATGAATGCGCTGGAAGTGAAATTTACTCGTTTATGGACGGCTTCTCTGGCTATAACCAGATCAACATTGCACCCACGGACCAGCATAAGACAGCTTTTATTTGTCCTTGGGGCACCTTCGCCTATAAGAAGCTTCCTTTCGGTCTAAAGAATGCGGCGCTACATTTCAACGTGCAATGTCTTATGCCTTTCATGATATTCGTCACATTGTACAGCCTTACCTGGATGACCTTCCGGCTCATTCAGCTAAGCGTCAGGACCATCCCTCACATCTTCGCGAGATTTTTCTCCGCTGTCGACACTACCGCATAAGGCTTAATCCTCATAAGTGTGTCTTCTGCGTAGAATCAGGCCGACTGCTCGGGTTCATCGTCTCCCGAGAAGGCATCCGTCTGGATCCCCTCAAAGTTGAGGCCATCTTGAATCTTCCTCCCCCTGCCTCTTTGCAGCAATTGCAGAGCTTGCAGGGCAAAGCGAATTTCCTTAGACGATTCATTCCGAATTATGCCGAGGTAGCTAAGGGTTTCACACGATTATTAAAGAGAGACACACCCTTTCGTTGGGATGCCATCGCCCAGGAGTCTTTCGAGCGACTCAAGGACCTCCTTGTCTCGGCTCCACTCTTAAGACCTCTGAACTACCACCGTGATTATTCTCTCTATCTAGCTGCCGCTGACACCACCATCGGCATGGTTCTGGTGCAGGATGATGATGATGGCAATGAGCACGTTATCTATTACCTTAGTCGCAATCTCTTGGATACAGAAACTCATTACGCTTATGTCGAGAAGTTGGCATTGGCAGTTGTCTGCGCCGTCCAACGATTCCGGCACTATATCCTGTTGCGCACTACAACCGTGATTTCCTACTGCAACCCCATGACCTACATCTTGTCGCGTCAGCTGCTGGGGGGCAAGTACTTGAAATGGATTGTCATCCTACAAGAGTTTGACTTGGAGTTTACTGCAGCCAAGTCTAAGAAATCTCTGGTCTTTGCAGAATTGCTTTGTTCTTTGCCATCCTCTTCTGCACCATCTCGTTCGGAAGAGCATATCCCGGATGAAACATTGTTTCTAATCAGCACCCTCGACCCTTGGTATGGGGACATTATAGTATATTTGCAGACGTCTTCCTTCCATCCTAATATATCGAAAGACGCTCGACGGAGGATTCGTCACCAATCTCAACCCTATCGCATCATTGGCGATACCCTGTGTTATAGACACTTTTGTGCCTTACAGCATAGAGCATGAAATGTCAATAATCTAAGGGATCCAAAGTCCCTAAACATGTTTTTCTTACCCTTAGAGGAACAAGGTCAGCAAACCACAGCACTGCAAATCAGTTCTCCACTGAAAAACACTCAAAAACAGGTCAGTTTTGGATCATTGCAGCTGCTCCACTAGGCATCTGCGGTGCATAGCAGATACAAGAAAGGCTACCTGCGTTGCATAGCAAGTAGAACAAAGGCTACCTGCGTTGGGCGTACTTGGACATGTGGAGGAATCTTTCTCTCAAAGTGCCAGTGCCCAGGAAGCTTCTAAAAAGACACTTGATGATAAGATTCGCCTAATGATGAGTTAAGAGCTTCTAAAACTCCAAGTGGAAGACAGAAACTCTGAGTGAAGAACTGAAGAACAACTGGAGTTGAAGAGGACAACAAGTCACACATCAAGCTGACTTATCTTCACTCCAAAACTCTATATAAGGATCTCATCCCATGGGATCTAGAGGGTGGAATTTAGTGCAAAGAATTGCTGTTGGTTTACGGTTGTGAGCATTGGGTGATTGCTTGAGGGAGGTGAAGAAGAGATTTCTCTCCGTCGGGAAGGTGATGCTGGATTGGACCTCTCATGGTTGTATCACCACCTGAACCTTACTTCCATATATTAATAAAGCATTTGAGGTTCTTCTATTCGCATGTGTTTCAATGATGTATTGTCTTACTTGCGTATTTGATTTATGCTAATCCTTGAATCAGTTATGCATGCATGCTTCTTGTAGTTTCCTTTCCTTGTCTTGTTTGCAGGATCTCGTGTAGCTGGGCCCGTGAAAAGACTTGGAGTTGGGAGCAAGCGGCAATCAAAGGAGATTGGATCGACCATTTGCGCAAGACATCGGTAAGTGGATCTCTTCCTTTTATCTCTTGCATGTCATAAAGAAGAAACTTTAGATAGCTTTGCTTTCAGCTGTTGCTAAGGAACTGTCACCCTTAGAGTGGGTTAGGGTCATTCCGAGTTGGATACTTTCCCCCACAACAGACTGGCGACTCCGCTGGGGATCGTGTCTTGTTGGTAGCTTGTGTTTCTTGTTATTCATTTCTTAAACAAAAGGAGTACCGAATCGAACTGCATTCGAGTCCTTCGAATGCAAAGTAGAAGGCAGCTACTCTAGCCCAGTGTTGGGCCTATTTATGATTTGAAGAGAAGATCCACAAGGACTCTTTTTAGCTCTTTGTGATAGTGTTCATCTTCCTTTAATCATCCTCTAGTGTATACTTGACTGACAGCCTCTGATTTGGCCAAAAACCGCTCATTTTTTAGCAAACTGTGACCCGGAATCTGAGAGAGACATGACTTGTCTCATCAGTGCAGCTGCCACAAAGGCTACCTGCACTGCAACGCAGGTCCCGAAGGGGCTACCTGCGCTGCATCTCAGATTCACAGTGCAGCACCTGCGCTGATCCAGTTTTGCCTTGTGCAACTTGGATTCTCCACTGTCTGTTGCCCAGTTTTCAGTATTGTTTTTGCAGCCAGTTGTCAACCTATATACCCAGCTGAAACCACTTCTCTTTGCCTTCATTCCGCCTCAGTTGTATGAAGAAACCGTGATTGTTCTTATTGTATTTCTTGCTGTCATTCACAGTTTCCCATAGCGAAAGTGAACTAGTCTTGCTATGACCTCTTGAATCTAGACCTGTGAGAAAGTGTCGTTGTGATTCTAAGAGTTAGTTTATTGCTGTTCATAGCTGCTTGAGCATTTGCTTTCGTTATATGGTTCGAATTTCAGTATTTCTTGTGTTGAAACGAGTGAATCTTAAGGTGTTCTTTTGATTATTGGACAAAAACTTGTTTTCTTTCACTTGAAATTGAATTCGAAATTATACAACAGCTTTCTTTTTGTAATACATCAACATTAAGGAAGAAGAAAAGAAATACTTGCATTGTGCATGTGCATTTTGACAGTTTGCATGTCGATTTAGGAAAAGTGCATCAGTGTGTGCTCTATGATCTGTTTGAAAAGATGATGTCTTTCTTTTCCTTCAGTAGTTAAGGTTTTCATAAGTTGAAAGAATTGAAAAAGCTTGCTTATCATTCTTAGACTGCATTTAGGAGTTGTATCATACATCACGTGGTGATCCATAAAGGCAAACTGCTAAGCAAGATCAACCTAAAAAGAACTGAATTTATCTAACAACGCTTTGAAACATAACGAAACACAGTAGAGGTCTAGGTAGAGACGTGAACCGGCGTCGTTAAACATAGTGACTGTTGATCTCTACGAAGGTGGGTGATTCCTCCTGAGGGACGATAGCACTAATACGGACTTGTGCCCCCGCGTACCATCGCGTATATTGGGGGACCCCTATAGGAACAAAGCCTTTATCCATAGGAAGCTGTGTCGGCCGCCCTACTGATCGCGATGCAGTGAACACAGCATTCATGAAGATCGACCACTCGTACCGTAAAACGTATTCTGTGGTTTCGCGAAAGGTTTGGCACACCCTTGCCTAGAACTCCAGAGTAGTTTCTTTTGGCCTTTTTCAAACTCTATAACTGAAAAAAGTCCATCCGAGCATTTGTCACTTCGGGCTCGTTAATACATCGAAGGAGACTAGAGTCATCTTTAGCTTTTTCTCGACTCTTAAAAAGTGAAAAAGCAAGTTGTGTCTAAAAGCGTCGTCATATAAAATTCATCTTAAATGGAACATAATCACCCCTAATTCCTACGTTGATCTTAAGGTTGAGAACATGGAACACACCAATCAAGGGATTCCACAGCATGGGACCCCTAGCCCTTTCTCCTCTTGGGGAGAAGTTGGTGCGCCCCACATGGCCACATTGTCGCTTCCAGGACTGACAATTGGCCTACCAATTTGGCTATTCTCAACCGCTGTAGTTCAGACCGCCACGGTTCCTGAACAGTCGAGTCAACAGTTAGACCAGTCTAGAGCTACTCTCCAGCCTTCCACTTCTTATGAGCCTTCCTCCGATCCTTCTTCTTCGAAAGGTCAAGCCGCCAAAAGCGGAGCTCCCATAGAAAAGAAGAAGGAAAAGAAGAAGAAAGAAAAGAAGCAAAAGGAGCCAAAGGCGCCTGGGGGCAAGCAAAAGGCATCTAACGAAAACCCACACACAGCACGGACTGGGCCCAAATCGCCATGTGTCATATGTAGAGGAGACCACTTCCACAGTGATTGTCCCAGTATTCCCCGAATACTAAGGGACTGGTCCCCTCGTTTGCACGATTCGGAAGCGTCAACCTCTGACAACCAGGTTGAATGCTTACCGTCGACCAACGAAAGGGAAGGTCGCAGACGACGAAGAGGGATGAGATTCCCCTGCGAACTGTGTGAAGGCGATCACACCCTTCGCCGTTGTCCCTTTTTAGACGAGGCAAAGAGAGTTTTGGAAGATCAACCGGTGGCACCGGTACTACTTCCTCCTGGATATCAAAAACTCGCGCCAGGTCCTTCGTTGGTCAAAAATACAGCTGTCTTGCTCAGAGGGCCAGCTGAAGTGTCAGTCACTGAAAGTGAACCTACTGAATCCGGACCGGACGAAAGTCCAAAGGTCGAAACGGCAGTTGACCCGGTTCTCCCTTCAGAAGTTTCATCTTCAAACACCACAGTCACTGAGGATTCATCTTCAGTTGACACCCCCGGCGAAGAGAATAAGGATGACACCGTCCATATTCTTTTCGTCAACTCCGATTCTGATGAGCATCTGGGCAAAGCGCCCACTCCTTTATCGCAGGAAGGAGCATCGTCAGGATCATATCCGGCCGTATATTCGGTCCCACCACCAAGCAACCTAGTTGTGTCCTTTGATTGGAACCAACTAGGCAGACCCCGGTTACCAGCCAGCATACCATTTAGAATTATAGTCCAAATATACAAAATGGTGATGGCTGGAACTATCATTGATGAAGGGGCATCTGTGAGTATCCTGTCCTCTATTGCTTGGAAAGCACTGGGTTGCCCGGCGCTTTTGCCCGAGACAAGGCATCTCTCGGGTTTTGACAAAGGAACCAGTCGACCATTAGGGATTCTACCTAATGTGCCTATTACCTTGAAAGGGAAGGCCGTCAAGATGAATTTGATGGTCGTCCAAGGACCCTTGGATTATAACCTACTCCTTGGACGAGACTACATATATTGCATGGAAGCAATAGTCTCCTCACTCTTTCGAATAATGTGTTTTCCACACGAAGGAAGAATGGTCAAGCTCGTAGACCAACTTTCATTTCCGGGATCACGCATCGCAAATAGTCACATACCTATCCTCAATGGTCTTTTCGATCAAGAAAGGTCTCTTCCCCCAGTTCTTCTTCCTGATGAATGCGAGTGATTCAGGAAAGGAACGCAGGAGCCCAGGGGGCATGCATCCTGGTCTGCTCTGGAGGCAGAAAAAACCTTGGGTGTAAAGTAGAATTTCTGCGGGAGAATATGACTAGTCCGTACCCCATCCCCGCCTTCATCTTTGAGAATCTTCCTCTGAGCCATCTTCATGGAGAAGAAGGACAAGAAGACGAAGAGAGAGATGGGCTCTCAGAAGGGGTAATTGGGAGTGGGGTTGTTCTAGAATAAGATTCTCTTGTTAAAGTTAAGTGCGTGGCGGAGCGTCGTCATTCACCTTTGTCTAAATAGGTAGGCTCTGCCAAAGAAGGGGATCCGTTTGCGGCAGCAAGTAGTAACCATCTTTGGATAAAAGGCAAGCCTCACCCATTAAAACAAATGTTTTAAAGGATAAGTAGGGGCAGCCTCCAAAGAAAGAAATTCTATTGCTGCAACAAATTGTAACCATCTTTGGATAACCTAATGATAGACATCGCCGAAGAAAGTTTCTGTTTAAAAGAATTAACAGAACAATCTTTGGGTAACCTGAAAGAGGTAAGCCTCACCTGTTGAAAACAAAGGTTTTTAACGGAAAAGTAGGGCAATCTTGAAATTAGACTTACACCTGGGGGCATGCAAACCTCTTGGAATGCAAGCACGGGCGGCTATTTTGTTTTTAGTTTTTTAGGTCCTCCCTTTAAACCTGTAGGTCTAACCCGTTAAACTCGTAGGATTAGCCGATACCCAGCTTGCACAAAGAGAGGATATGGAGCAAAGAGTAGGGAGATGAAGCTCCTTAAAAAATAGGAATCTTCCATGAGACCTTACTACTTTATGACTGGTAAAAACGAGCAGTTTTGGAAAAGTTCATGCTCGTTAAAAAATAAACGCAAAACCGAGCAGTTTTCACAAGAGTTCATGCTCGTTAAAAAATAAACACACATGTGAGCAGGCTTCCCCCCAGTGTTCAAGCTCATTCAGAAAAAATGAACCGGTAAATAACCATTTGAGACCGTAAATTCATCAGCCATAAAAGCCTTGGTCGTGTTTGTGTACCGTCACCTCCACTTTTCATTTGGCCGATCATTCACATCCACTTGATTGTTTACCTATTTTGAGGAACAGCTGCGAAGAGTGATTTCACTTAGCCATCCTTGTAATACTGTCGTGATTGGAAAATTCCAACCTGTACCTAGAATCTGTTGCTATCCCTGTTTATCACTCGTTCCTCAAAAGACGAGTCTTCTTTGAGCTCTTTTCACTGACTCGTAAAATATGAAAAGTTTGCCGAGTTTTGGCCTTCCAGCTCGTTAAAAGGACCGGAAGAGCTATCCCTCCTCTAGATTTTAATCTTTTTGGACCTGAGGGATTAGTGCACAAAAAGATCGAGCGCTTGTCTAGTTCGGCTCGATAAAGATATCGACCATTCATCCCTTCTGTATTGTTTTATACTTTTTCTGACTTAAGGGATTAGATGACGAAAAAGGACCCCTGGAGTCTACTTTATGTACCCTTTTCAGACTCTCTAAAAATGAAAAGGACCGAGTTGTCTTTGTCGCTGGGCTCGTTAAAAATATTAGATAGCGACAAACTTGTCTTTAGACAAGAACGAGTTTCCCTATCGCTAGGCTCGTTAAAACATAGCGATGGGCTTGCCCGAAGGGCAGGTTATAGATCAAGCATATGTTATCCTCCTCAAGCTTGACAAAAATAAAGAGGTACTGGTCAGAAATGACTGGGGAAAAATTGGGAAGAACCTCAAAGCTTAATGGTAGCAAGTCGCTCTTGAACATGACACTTTTGCCTCCGTAAATATCGGGTTGGGTTATTATCATTCACCGGTCCCTTCACCATGGTCTCGCCATACCATCCATACATGGGGTAATGCTACCGATCCATCACATCAGTGTCGTTATATGTTCAAGAGATGTCATTCAGAAAGTGTCAACCGGGTCCCATCCAGTACCATACATCATCTTTCATCCTTCCATGACCGCCACCCTGAATCATATTTCACAGATCGTTTTCACCATCATCACTAGCTCCGTTCCGTGTCACTGATGTGGGATTCATTAAGGCCCTCCTTTGACAGATCACTTCTTGTCGACATCAGCTCATTATCCAAGAAGTTGATCTAGGAACACCCCCTCAGTACTTTGAAGCTTGCATGCCTCAATGGCAAGTTTCTCACTTCCGGCGATAGGTATACATTAATGACCTTCGACCGGGAGACTTTGCGTGGTGTTCGACGTCAGATCCTATATTCACGCCACGTGAATTGTGCTGCAGTACCTTGAGGGTCATCATCATTATCGGTGATTCCTCTCGCGCTTGTTAACAGTTTACATTATTGACTGGTAATCAAGCGATGTCTTTCCATGTTCGACTTCAAGAAATTCTCACATGGATCGACTTGTACTAGAGTGAAGATCGGACAAGTTTGAAGACCCCGGATCTAGTTTCATCCATCCGGGCTGCGATATATATTCAGGAGATAAAAACATAGACATGTGCAGCAGATGATCATCCTACTAAAAGGATGATAATTAAAAGCAGAGAATTATCCGTCTCTTGTCAGACGATCGTCTGTTTATGTACGGCAAATATATTTATAAAGCTGATCATGGGAAATGCCCGCATCAGCTAGATCATGAAAAGAAAGTATGAAAATATAATGTATTGTATTGTATTTTGTTACAGGTCACCTCCCGGCGATTGAATGAACTTCGGATCCTCCTAATAAAGCATTTCACCCGATAAACGACCTCATACTTTAGGGGGCAACTGTTATAGACATTTTTGTGCCTTACAGCATAGAGCATGAAATGTCAATAATCTAAGGGATCCAAAGTCCCTAAACATGTTGTTCTTACCCTTAGAGGAACAAGGTCAGCAAACCACAGCACTGCAAATCAGTTCTCCACTGAAAAACACTGAAAAACAGGTCAGTTTTGGATCATTGCAGCTGCTCCACTAGGCATCTGCGGTGCATAGCAGGTACAACAAAGGCTACCTGCGTTGCATAGCAAGTAGAACAAAGGCTACCTGCATTGGGCGTACTTGGACATGTGGAGGAATCTTTCTCTCAAAGTGCCAGTGCCCAGGAAGCTTCTAAAAAGACACTTGATGATAAGATTCGCCTAATGATGAGTTAAGAGCTTCTAAAACTCCAAGTGGAAGACAGAAACTCCGAGTGAAGAACTGAAGAACAACTGGAGTTGAAGAGGACAACAAGTCACACATCAAGCTGACTTATCTTCACTCCAAAACTCTATATAAGGATCTCATCCCATGGGATCTGGAGGGCGGAATTTAGTGCAAAGAATTGCTGTTGGTTTACGGTTGTGAGCATTGGGTGATTGCTTGAGGGAGGTGAAGAAGAGATTTCTCTCCGTCGGGAAGGTGATGCTGGATTGGACCTCTCATGGTTGTATCACCGCCTGAACCTTACTTCCATATATTAATAAAGCATTTGAGGTTCTTCTATTCGCATGTGTTTCAATGATGTATTGTCTTACTTGCGTATTTGATTTATGCTAATCCTTGAATCAGTTATGCATGCATGCTTCTTGTAGTTTCCTTTCCTTGTCTTGTTTGCAGGATCTCGTGTAGCTGGGCCCGTGAAAAGACTTGGAGCTGGGAGCAAGCGGCAATCAAAGGAGATTGGATCGACCATTTGCGCAAGACATCGGTAAGTGGATCTCTTCCTTTTATCTCTTGCATGTCATAAAGAAGAAACTTTAGATAGCTTTGCTTTCAGCTATTGCTAAGGAACTGTCACCCTTAGAGTGGGTTAGGGTCATTCCGAGTTGGATACTTTCCCCCACAACACCCTGTACCGCCTCGGCGTTGATTCTGTTCTCCGCCGATGTTTGACTCTCGAGGAGGCTGAGCGGGTATTAAATGACTGCCACTCCGGTGCTTGTGGCGGCCATATGTCCGGATATGCCACCGCCCAGAAAATCCTCCGTGCTGGTTATTTCTGGCCTTCTATCTTTAAGGACTGCATCCTTGCCGTCCGTGCATGTCATGAATGTCAGGTTTACCACCGGAAAATGCGTGCACCTCCTGCACCACTGCACCCCATTGTTACCGTAGGTTCATTTGCCAAATGGGCCATCGATTATACGTCCTGTAACCCTCGTTCGGCCGGGTGGCACGGGTATATCATCGTTGCCGTTGATTATTTCACCAAATGGGCCGAAGCGATGCCTACATTGAACGAAGACGGTTACACGGCGGCGTAGTTTTTGTTTAATCATGTCATTACGCGGTTCGGAGTCCCCCAGGCTATTGTCACAGATCACGGAAAACATTTCTGTAATCACATGATGACAGAACTAACGACCCAGCTAGGCTTGCGTCAAGATAGCTCGACGCCGTATTACCCTCAATCCAACGGCCAAGTTGAAGCTGTGAACAAAGTTTTGATCACAATGCCCCAATGTACCGTGAATACGCACAAGTCTAACTAGCATCTGATGCTATTCCCTGCCTTGTGGGCTTACCAGACCTCTGTGAAGGACGCCACCGGTTTCACTCCTTTTCAGCTTGTTTATGGACTGGAGGCCACCCTTCCTGTTGAGTGTGAGATTCCTTCGTTGAAGTTAGCTGTCGAGTTACTTCCCAACACCACTCCGGTGGAGGAACGGCTTCTCTATTTAGAACGGCTAGACGAGACCCGTCGCTTAGCCTCTCTAGCTATTGAAGCGCAGAAGAAGAGGGTTAAGGCCCACTTCGACGATACCATTCGACCTCGTTCCTTTGTTGAGGGAGATTTAGTACTACTCTATGATCAAGCTAAGGATAAGCTGGGGGCAGGTAAACTCGAATCCATGTGGCTGGGCCCCTATATTGTGAAGAGAGTTTTGCAAAAGGGGGCATATGAGCTGATCGATTACGAAGGAAATCCTCTTGACAAGCCCCGCAACGGGCTTTATTTGAAAAAATATTATGCATGATCTCGTGCACCTAGTTTGTACATACGTGTGTTCTTAGCAAGTGTGTCATGTGTGCATGATTTCTAGTTTTGCTTTGGTGTGAAGGCGTGTTTGCCTCTTATTTTGTTTTCTGCTTCTTGTGCAGATGTCTAGTACACCTTACGTTGGCTTCGCCAATGGCGCCTGCCGTAGTACTTGCAATTTGTCTTCTGCGGCGTGGGCGATCTACGATCCTCACGGCGAGTTGCTAGATCTTCAAGGTGTGTGCTTGGGCCGTACCACCAACAATGTTGCCGAATACAGTGCTGTAATTGAATTACTAGCCGAAGCAGTTGATCTTGGCATCCGTGCTTTGGTGGTAAACATGGACTCTCAACTTGTTGTCCATCAACTCAATGGGCGATATTCCGTCAGAGACCAACGCATTCTAAGGTTGTATTTACGTGTGAGATTGTTAGAAAGGAATTTTGATTACATCACATATCAACATATTCCGAGACGATTAAATATGTTAACCGATGCATTGGCAAATCATGTGTTGGATAGACATTTGCGTAATAGATAACCATCATACAAGAAGACATAGAAAGCATAATAAGACCATAGAATAAGCATGTGTAAAATAATTTCTTTTTTAAGCATAGTTTGCATGTGTGCCTGCATATGTGCTTTTAAGCTTGCATAAAAAATTAAAATACATGGGTCGTGTGTTGTGCAACTGATACATTAGATCACATTTGTATTAGACATTTGCATAGTATATAAAAACATCATCACATGTGAAATGATCCATCCAAAACAGTATATATATATATCGTGTGGCGCACTGAGCCGCTCAAAAATAAGTGTATATGTCCAAAAATAAAGCCGGTGTCCTCAGTACATCCGAGACATATGTCTCTCAAAACATCAGTGGAAGTAAAACCTAGGTGACTACTGTGCTGGGTTATGCTCTCTATAGCATATAGCTGCCCGTGCTACCCGCCTCAAAAGGCGGTGCATCCTGGGTTCCACCCCCACTGTGTGGATCTGATGAGCTATGGGGACCTCCTCGACCCCCTGGTAATCTGGTACCCCCTCCAGCAAACCCTCAAGGTTGCGAGCTACAGTCTCCGACGTGTCAACTCCCGGAGGAACTAGGGCCAGGGCTCCAGCTCCTTGTCCCTCTCTCCATGCCGTTGGGGCTAGGCCAATGGGTCTCACGGGTCCTACATCTGCACACCGTGATCTTTATCAAAACATGTACATGAAAAATCAAAAACATCAAAAAATGTTAAAAAGAGATCAAGTGTCATACCTCCATCGTCCCAATGCTCTCCCGCGGGCAGTGGCATGTCAGGATCATTGCGGAAGTCCATGCCAGCATATGGCCAGTCATCTACGATGACAACCTGCCGATCCAGCCACTCTCGGAAATACACTCCCCAAGACACTGGGCGGCCTCCACCTCCACGTGGCATGACGTGGGCCCATCGACTGGCCCTCGTCTCCCGAGGACCTCTAGGTGGATCCACGGCCATGGTCTGTAGCTGTAGGGCCGGCACCCGCTCCAGCATGAGCGGAAGTAGAAGCGACCCATATGCAAACTACTTCGACTCTCCACGTCGGCAGTTGTTCAGTTGCCTCTTCATGCTAGTCGTCACAGCTGCTGCCCAGTTGAAAATGGTGGGCTGTAAGCACTCCAGAGCTAGTAGTAGTTGGGTCTTTGAGGCCTCATGATTGGCCAAAGAGCCCATTGCCCTTGTCACCAGAAAGAGTATGGTGCGAAGAGGCATGTCCTCCACTGTCGGGATACCAACTTTCCCGCTCCGTGTTTTCACAGCCCGTGGGCACACTCGAGCCATGAGCTGATCAAGAGTCTCACCGCTGGGTCGTTGCCCCTCCAGGATGGGCATTTGGCCCCGGCGTGATAATCTAGTCAAAAAGTAAATATCCGTGGAATCAAACTCAATGTCCTGGCCACGGATCGTGAATTTCCCATCCACTGGGTTCCAAGCTCTGATTAAGAGCTCAAGCAAGTCAGGTTGCGCCCTCAGGCGCGGAGTAAGGAAGAATTTCAAGAATCCGCATGCCCGCATTGCATTTCGGCATTCGGCAAGTGCATAGGCGGCTATATCCTCATCATCGTGAGCTCTCTCTTGCCAAACAAAAGACATTTTGCCCTGCAAGACCATGAAAAAACATTAGGATGCTAACCGTTGAGATTTGTACGTTCATTTCTTAAAAAATAAATCTTTACGGCGCCAGCGCGACTGTTTTTAAAACAGTCGCGCTGAAAATGGCGCACCGTTGTTTTTTCACTGGGTCAGCGCGGAAGCACACGTGTTTTCCGCGCTGACCCATGTGGTGGTACGTGTAAATATAAATCGATCAGCGCGGACCCGAGCGGGAAACCCGCGCTGACCGAGAGCGCACCAACGCTCAAAAAATTTGCCCAAAGGGCCACTTCCCACCGTGGAATTGCTCCCAAAAAGACTTAAATTAAAGCGCAGGGGGAGGAGAACCTACCTGGAACAAGCTGCCGGATGAATGGTGTCCGTACGGGCTAGAAATCGCTCCGTCAACCTTGCAGCTCCTCAACGTTCTTCACAACTCAAAATGGTAACAATGGTAAAAAATGACTTTTACCCCCCTATTTATGGTAAAAAATTCATAATTAGCTATAATTTCTTATCAATGTGGGTTTTTGTCGTATTTTTACCATGGATTTAGCACTAATGTCGCTATGTTATGCTGTTATGCATGTTTTATTATGTTTTTACACATATCGAACATGTTTATGCAGGTGGTGTTCTTGTGCAGGTCTTCGTAACCGGCGTGGTCATAACGATTTTTCGCACACTTGGTCCCAAAAAATGTCGTCTTTAAGCTCTTTTCCGACATGAATCAAGAAAAGATGGTCGAGCTTCCTTTCGGCTCGTTAAAGGGAATGAGAGGCGGTCGTTTTAAGCTCTTTTTCCGACCGTGTAACTTAAAAAGATTGTCGGGTGTTTGTCATTTCGCACTCGTTACTGGCTCTAAAACGACGTGCTTCCGACCGCTTTTTTACTTTTTCGGGTCGAAGCTACTATTCACGAAAAGTACTCCTCGATCGTAATGGTTGGGCGGTTCTTTCGGGCATTGTTTTATACTTTTTCGGGCTCGAGAGACACAACTTTACGAAAAAGGACCCCCTTGGAGTCTCCTTTTCCGCTGTCTTTTCAGACTCTCTAAACAGGAAAAGACGCCGAGCTCCTCCTTTGTCAGGCTCGTTAAAACTTAATGACATCGGACATCGTCGAAATGACACCTCTCCAAGCATATGCTATCCCCGTCAAGCTTGTCATCCAAAAATAACCGGGGTACCTGCCAGAAATGGTGGGGAAAATGAAACTATAATAATGGTCGTGTCGGCAGTATGTCACTCTTGAACATGGCACTCATCTGCATTCGTGTCTGGGTGGGGATTTCTCATCTTGTTTTACACTAGCCTCCATGGGTTTGGGTTATCCTATTTGACCTATCATCTGCTCATTGCCTTGTCACCATGACCTCTGCTCATTTGATGTCAGATACTGCCAAATCCGCTTTTGTGCCGCCGATATGTTCAAGAGAAGTTGGCCTCTGCAAGATTACCACCTCCCTCTGATGTCTCACACAAAATATTTTATCCTTCTCTGTCTCGTGTCGATGATGTGGGAAACATTATGGCCCACCTTCGATCAAGGTTACTTCCTGTCGACTCCAGCTCATTATCCAGGAAAGTGACCTAGAGACCCCCTTTCAGGTGCCTTAGAGCCTGCATGCCTCAATGGCAGGTTCTTCGTGTTCGACGTGAGGTTTTCATCATTGGCCTCCGATCGGATGATTCTGCGGGTGTTCGACACCAGCTCATTGATTCACATGCCGCGGATTGTACCTATAAGTACCTTGAGGACCATTGTCATTATTGGTGGTACCTCTCGCGTTTGTTAACAGTTTTCATCATTGACTGGTAATCAGACGATGTTCATGCATGTTCGACTTCAGCTCCTGTATTCACATGCTTGAACTTGTACTTTGTTCGGTTGGGATGGAGCGCAAGACCCTGGTTTTTGTCTGTTATGAACCAGGCTGCGATTTTGTGGATTGTTATTGCATGACTCATTGATGGATGGCTGCGCCCATACCTGAGTCTTTGGGATGGCTGCGACCATACCCTCTTATCTTTATGGTCTCTTCAGCTGGGTGGCTGCGTCCATACCACAAACCTTCTTCGTATGTCTTTTGGATGGCTGTGCCCATGCCTAGACTACATGTGATTGAGATATCAGTTGTATATTCATGCAGGTCCTTCCTGGTGGTGTTCCAGTTCAGTAGTTTTGTAAAGCATTTCACCCCTCCCACTCTCTCGGGCTTCATGCTTTAGGGGGCATCTGTTACGCAGTAATTTGTCACTGTCTCCCTGTCAGTCTCCCTACTGTCTCATGAAATCAAATGCACCATGCTCATGCTCTCTAAACTGGCCAAAAGACCCACTTTGCCTAAGTTTATTGCATCAGCGCGTCTGTTATTAAAATAACCGCGCTGACGGGCGGCTTATAGTGTAACTGGTGCGCTGCCAGCGCGGAAGCACATGGGTTTCCCGCGCTGGTCGAATTTTATGCGCCAGCGCATCCTATGAAAGTATCGAGCCGCGCTGACACAGTCTGCTCTGTTTATGTGATGCGCTGTCAGCGCGTCAGTTCAGTATTGCACCCGCGCTGATCCAGTTTGGGCGAATTTGTTCCAACAGCCAGCCTTCCAGATGGTCCCAGGCTTGGTTGTTAGCCTTGTGAGTGTCGCCCTCCTTTCTATGGCATGTCTGTTCGTCATTTGGAACCACCTTCCTTGAAGATAAGCTTGTCCTCCCACCATTTATGGAGACTCCTTCTCTACTTAAACCTCCACCATTACCATTAGCAGCTAGTTTGGATAGTGTGGAATTCATAGTGCTTGGATTGCTGCTGTTAGTAGGTAGTTGGTGTGACAAGTGTGGTTTTGTTAGAGGAAGCTCAAGGAAGGTTGTGAGTATTGCTTGTGTGAGAGAGAGCTTTTGTGTTTGGGAGAATCTACCTCCAAGGGTGAATGTTTAAGAGACTTGCTGGCTGGACCCTCAAGAGAAGGACTCAGCGTCAGAACATTGGTTGTACCTTTCTCTGTTATTGATTTAATAATAGATGACTACTGTTATGGTTCCATTCTCATTTGTCTTTCTGATGGTTAAATGTGAATTACATCCTTTCTGACTGATGTATAATTGCTTTTATTAGATTTCACGCTGGTGTTTGTCTGTCTCTTCGTGTGTGCAGGTATCTATTCGCGGAGATCGTGGAAGATCGTGACCGGCCAGAGCGAAGAAGCGAGAGCGGCATCTCTTCATCAAACAATAGCATTGGAATCCAAGTAGGTGTTCTTTGCCTCTTGATTATTTGCAATTAGGAACTTGCACAGTAGCATTGATTGATTGTTGCTAGACCCATTCTGGGCTAGTAGGGATCGCCTCTATCCGTAGAGGGGATTTACCTCTCCAACAATATGGCGACTCCGCTGGGGAGCTGGCCTTTTGTCTCTTTTGTCCATCTTTGTGTCTGAATTTGATTGTTCTCTCTTTTTGAAATTGGGGATTAGTTCTCTGCTTTTAGCCCTCCTGGTTCAATCTGGGAAGTGTCTTAATTGTTTAAAGAGTTATGGCCTTGGTTTGGGAGTTTTTGGCTTGATTCTGCCTCTTTTTTAGCCTCAGCGCGGTTTAAATCAAAACAGTTGCGCTGACAGCGCATAGCTGTTTCTTTAAACCTGTTGTCATCGCGCTTGTACGTAAAACAGTCGCGACGGTTCTGAAATCGAACCAGCGCGCTTAATCCGTGTCCTTCCGCGCTGACAACGCCAAGTTGCTACGCGTGACCTTTTGTCAGCGCACAGTTGCTGAGCGCTACCCGCGCTGATCCTGTAAAATTGAATTTGTTTCAATTTTACCTCCTGAGCCTGTTGGTTTCACTATCTCCAGCTTTTTCTACTTGGTTTATGATTTGATATTTATTGTTTGAACTGTTACACACTTGCTTGCGAAGTCTTGTTGGACGGATTTCATTTTTGTGTCCCGTGACCTAGTGCCATCATCCCGTTTTCACTGGATTGACCTTGTTTTGCTCACTTGTTCACTTGTTCACAAAAGTTCGTTGCTGCTTGCCTTTGCTATTGCGGAAACCTTCCTCTTTTTGCTTTCTTTGCTTGTTTGCTTGAGGTGATTGTTGTTGAACCGATCCTCGGATTGTTTCACTACCCAGACACAGATCACGGTTGCTAGGGTTCAATCAGCTCTTTTCACGCTTGTTGTGCTTTTCATTGAGTGATTTTACTTCTTTTTGCTCAGTGTTGTTGTCTCTCAAAATTCATTTTAAAGTGCATAGTGCCATTGAAAGAGAAATCAAACTAGCATCTTTTGCATTCAATAGTTAATGAAAAGAAGAGCATCTCATTGATTTGTGTTCTCAAAAGGAAATTTTTATTTCTTTGTCATTAGCTGCATTAGATTGTTTGATTGTTTGAGTTCATTTTGTTTGATTGAAAGCTCTTAACCTTCTCATAGTTAGAATTCATCGAACAAAATGGTATTCTTTGGCATGTAGTTTGCATCTAGGTGATTGTGAGAGATCATACGATAAGGCCTGAAACCAAAACTTAATTCAAGATCAACCATAAAATAAACTGAATAAATCTAAAAATGCATTGGAACTTAACGCTCATATTGTAGAGGTCTAGGCTAGAGACGTGCTCCGGCGTCGTTAAACCTAGTCACTGTTGTTTCACATTACGGTTGGGTGATTCCTCCTCTTGTGACTCGATAGTGGTCTAGCACGGATTTGAGCTCCCACGTACCGTCGCGTATATAGGGGAGACCCCACTAGGTTATCGACCTTGATCCATAGGAAGCCGAGTCTGCCGCCCTGCGAACCGTAACGCACCGAACACAGCATTCGGGAAGATTGACTGCAGTACGGAAAGTCCTTGGTTCTCATACGATTGCCAAGGTGTATAAGCAGTTTTACGGATTGCTTGGTAAACCCTTTGCCTAGAATCTCCAGAGCAGTCACTTTTGATCCTTTTCAGACTCCCTAAATGAAAAGGTGCCAGTGAGCTTCTTGTCACTTCGTGCTCATTAAACATTCGAAGGAGACTAGAGTCATCTTTTCGTCCTTTTCTCGACTCTTGAAACATGAAAAGGTCAAGTTCAGTTCCTGTGTCTTAAAAATTTATTCGGCCACGATAACATTACCTGGTTAGATTTTGTATGCGTTAGTTTGAGTAGGGTCTTTGTCGTTAGTTTCCTTTAGGGTTTTGTGTGGGGTTTGTCATCCTGGCTAACCCGTCAACTCCCGGTCCAAGTGATCAAGGTTCTCCATCTTCTGTTGCTCCTGAGGTACCAGTTGTAAGCGATACTCTTCCGGTCATCCCGAGTATCCAGCCTATCAACGTACGTGCCCCGGGCGACCCGGATTACGAAGAAGATTGGAACCCTATCTGGGAGCCTGACGAAGACGATATTCCTGTTACCCCTCCCGGTATGTCGTCTCCGATGTCAACTTCCCAAATAGATGAGACATCTCCCAGCACAGGTGAGACACCCGTGGTGTCAAGTATTGAAACTCCCATTCCAGCTACTTCTCCACTCCCTCCACGGTATCAATCAATGAGGGATAGAATAGCTGCCAGAATGCCTTCTACGACTATATGGGATCCCAGTGTCATTGCCACCACGGAACCCTTTCTTTCGCAACCCCCCAATACGCCTGTTACCTCAGTTCCCACAAACCCAACTGTTTGTGTAGCGTACTCAACTCCAGTCGTCAGTGCTGTGACAGCATCTTCATCTACAAACCCTGGGGCTGGTCCCTCTCACAGTCAAGCGAGCAGTGGCCAACCATGGGTTTCATCTGGAGTCATCGATCCTGTACAAAGTGCTCAGCCCTCTTCTGAACCTGTTCCAGGAGGGGGGCCGTATGATGCCCATGGGCAACCCATTGTGGACCCGAATTACCAAGGTCCACTCTTTTATTATGATGCTAACGGTCAGTACCTCGAGCATGTTCAATCCGCACCTCTTCAACATTTCGTTGAAGTCTCGACACCATTAGACATTACTTATGATCCCGTTACTCATACTTTTCGTGGGCGCCGGGCAATTCCTGGACAGCCTCAAGGACCGCCTAATCTAGGCCAGCCACCTTATGTGCAAGCCCCCCAAGGGCAACCACTTTATGGCCAGTCTTACCCAGGACAATCTGGGGGCCCGCAAGGACAACCCTACCCGGGACAACCTTCGGCCATGGGAGGTCCATCTTTTTCCTATCAGAGTCAACCTTCTGGTTACCCAGGGCAACCTAGTACCCAGCAAGGTTACCCGTCTGGTCAGCCAGGGCAGCCTTACATCCAACAAGGCCAACCTGGTTTCCAGCAAGGGTATCCCACTGGACAAGCTGGGAAAAATTACACCCCTCAAGGTCAACCAGCAGTCCAACAAGGGTATCCTTCTGGGTAGGGGGGGCAACCCTACGTGCAGCAGGGCCAACCCGCTGTCCAGTCTAGTCATTTTTCTGGGCAAGCGGGGCAACCCTACGTACAGCAGGGCCAACCCACTGCTCAGCCCGTGCAACCTTCTGGGCAAGGGGGGCAACCCTACGTACAGCAGGGCCAACCCACTGCTCAACCAGTACAACCTTCCGGACAAACGGGCCAGCCCTCTGTGCAACAAGGCCAACCCACTGTCCGTCCTACTCATCCAGCTGGACAGGCTAGCCAACCGCAAGGTCAACCAGCCATCCAGCCAGCTCGGCCATCTGGTCCACAAGGACAACCCTTGGTTGCTCAAAGACAACCTGGCACCCAACAAGTACGTCCTTCTGGGCAAGCAGGTCCATCCCAAATTCAACCGGGCCAACCTTCCGGCCAGATGATCCAAGCCCAGCCGGTTCAAGGACATTATTCTGGGCCTCAAACTCAAGTAGGTTATCAAATGCAAGGCGGGCCACAGCCCCAACCTTCCTACCAAGCGCAGCCTGCTTATCAGGCTCAGTATGGAGCCCAGCAAACGTATGGCTACCAGCAACCCCAGGGGCAAACTCAATTTACCCCTTACCAAAATTATCAACAGATGCAGGTCACTCCCTACCAGAATTATCAGTATGCTGCGCGTGTGGGTCAAGTTGCTAATACATGGGGTGCTGGGGGGCAGACTCAGGGTCAACTGTCTGCATATGGGCAGAATACATATGGGCAGAACCCCTACAGACAAGGTCCCTATGCGCCGGGCCCTTTTGGGTCAGGTCCATCGGGACAAAGTTCTTATGCGCCAGGCCTTTTCGGGCCAGGTCCATCTGGACAGAGTCCATGGGGGCAACCACCACCTGGTTGGAACCCTAATACTGCCTCGAACCCACAACCACAGATGTCCTTCAACCCTCAGTTGCCATTCTTAGCGACGTTGGAACTTCCCGATGTGTCCAAGTTAACGAATGATCCCTTTCTGCATAATGCGTACTGGCCACCAGTTGCAACTAAAATACCCGGTGATTGTCCAAAATTTGATGGCAAAGCGGGAGAGGATCCTCAAGCACATGTTATGACCTATCACCTCTGGTGTTCATCGAACTCATGGCTTGACGATTCTATCCGACTTCGCCTCTTTCAGAGAACTCTCACCGGCTCAGCCGCTAAGTGGTACATTGAGCTGAATCGCGGCATGTTTCAAGATTTCAACTCGCTGGCTATGGCGTTTTTAACTCATTTTCAGTTACCCATTCGGTACGAGACGGGGACAAATCTCCTCACGTCTCTAAAACAGGACACGGCTACGCACATATCTGATCATATACATGAATGGAGAAGGCGTCGTCGCTTGATCAAATTCTGGATTCCTGATCAACTCCTGACCGATTGGTTTACAACTTCCTTTGTCCCTAAAATTGCAAAAGACATCGCTATGGGAGCTTGTGTAACTGAAGAGCAAGCGATCGCGCGAGCTCAGTACCTAGACTTAGTATACTCTCAGTCGGGTACTCTATATGATTATTTTCCAGACGCCCCGAGGCCTGGACAGACCAAGGCTCCACCCAAACCATCTGTTGATGGAGTCATTGGCTCTGTGAACTCGTCATCAAAGAAATCGGCCGCGAACCCTGGGAAGCAAAAACAGAACGCTTCTAATGAAAATGCTTCTCAGGGCCAATCTAATCCTGGAAGTACCTCTGAGGTAAACGCCGTTCAGTCCACCGCGGCGGATAAATCCTCAAAAGGGAAAAAGAAAGGGAAAGCTAAAGATAAATCTGGTCAGCCCAAGCAGGATGCCCCTAAGCCTCCACCCGAGGAAGGAGCTAAACGAAAACCTAAGTATCCCTGTCTCATATGCGATGAGGATCACTACACTAAGGACTGCCCAAGGCGGTCCGAAGTTAGTCGGTTATTGAAAGGTGCTCCTGGGACCCCTGCCGTGCTCAAAGAGCCTTTCCCTTCCCAACAGACTCAAATGGTGGCAGACCCATCTCAATCCTCTTCCTCGTTCGGTTCTCAAGTGTTCATGGCTGGCACGATCCCCATCCATGTTTCAACTCGAGCGAAAGATTATCCATCTCGTGCCGGGAAAGAGCCGGAGGTTCCCTCCAGCGCTCCTCCGTCTAGTTCTGGTCCTCTCCATATCGAAAGGCCCAGCACTGAGACGATCCCCCGACCCCCTCAAAAAGGTGTACTCAGGAAGTCATCTTACAACCCTAATGCTCGTGCTGCCCAGCACTATAGCATTGTTGAGGACTTAGCTCAGGCTCCGTCTGCTATGTCCGCTCTAGAAGTCCTCCAGAGCTGCCCCTCCCAGAGGAAGTCCCTGCTATCAGCGATTGGTGGCATCGACCCGGCAGATTCAGATTTGATTTCTTTCGATCTCGAGGGTTTTACACAGAGACTGCCTCACCAAGTCGCTTTCCTTATACAGGTCATCATCAATAGCAGAACGATTCATCGTACGGTTATTGATGAAGGTGCCTCAACCTGCATCATGTCTGTTGCTTGCTGGAAGGCGATTGGTTCCCCTGCTTTGAGTCAGTCCCCTACGACGTTAGAAGCTTTCGATGGAAGAGAATCGCGCCCTTACGGTATCCTCCAACGCTTACCCATCTCTTTGGAAGGAAAGACCGTAGAAGTAGAGGTTGAAGTTGTTGACGCCAATCTGACCTACAACCTCCTCCTCGGACGGAGCTGGACATACGCCATGCAAGCCGTGGCTTCCTCCCTGTTCCGTGTCATTCGTTTCCCTCACCAGGGGAAGATTGTCACGGTGGACCAGCTCTCTTTCTTCGCCTCTTCTTCTGAAGGTAATGTGCCATTCGTGGAGCATACCTCGAAATCACTCGTGAATGTGGGTGCTGGACTTTTCAAAGATCCCACTTTAATGGGAGTTTTTCCCCACCCACCTCCGAATCTCGCCCCTATCAACATGATCTCTGTACGCTCAGATCTGTGGGTTCTTCCTCCTGCTAATCAGGAAGACTCTTGGGGTGATATGATGCCGTTGAGCCCTGCCGAACTCAACTACATCGAGATTGTCGCTGCATCGGCTCCCCCTGATGAACCTGCTCTTCCGAGCAGTGTTCCCGATTCATATGATCATTTCCCTTAGCTAGGAGACGAGGCTACGTCGGATCCATTGAAGGAAATATTTCCTTCCGACGAAGCCATCATTGAGACCATGTCTCTCGAAGAGCTCCCTTGGTCAGATCACCACCATCGCTCTTCGTTTCTCCCTCCCCATCCGGAAATGACCGCATGTCTCGAGCGGTTTGCTTCTTGTGTCCCATCCCCGCCCCTCCAAACACCCATCCAACTATATCAAGTGTCAGAGGGAACCATGGGAAATATCACGCAAACCCAACCGATCGACATCTCTGTCAAACCAGGGATCGTCGAGCACATTCATATCGGAGTCACTTGCACTCCTGAAGAAGTTCAGCTCTATACTGCTCTATTTCGCGAATTTCGTGATGTTTTCGCATGGTCCTACGAGGAAATGCCCGGTATCGATCCTAATATAGTGGTGCACGAAATAACTACGTACCCAGGTGCTAAGCCTGTTCATCAGCGCTTACGCCCTGTGCACCCCCGAAAGGCTGCAGCCATCAAGGCCGAAGTCAAAAAGCTTCTTAAAGCTGGCTTTATTTACCCATTCCCCTTACGAATTGGGTGTCAAATATAGTCCCTGTGAATAAAAAGCAGGGTACTATCCGGGTCTGTGTTGACTACCGAGATATCAATCGTGCCTGTCCCAAGGATAACTTCCCTACGCCCTTCATCGATCAGCTTATTGATGAATGCGCTGGAAGTGAAATTTACTCGTTTATGGATGGCTTCTCTAGCTATAACCAGATCAACATTGCACCCACGGACCAGCATAAGACAGCTTTTATTTGTCCTTGGGGCACCTTCGCCTATAAGAAGCTTCCTTTCGGTCTAAAGAATGCCGGCGCTACATTTCAACGTGCAATGTCTTATGCCTTTCATGATATTCGTCACATTGTACAGCCTTACCTGGATGACCTTCCGGCTCATTCAGCTAAGCGTCAGGACCATCCCTCACATCTTCGCGAGATTTTTCTCCGCTGTCGACACTACCGCATAAGGCTTAATCCTCATAAGTGTGTCTTCTGCGTAGAATCAGGCCGACTGCTCGGGTTCATCGTCTCCCGAGAAGGCATCCGTCTGGATCCCCTCAAAGTTGAGGCCATCTTGAATCTTCCTCCCCCTGCCTCTTTGCAGCAATTGTAGAGCTTGCAGGGCAAAGCGAATTTCCTTAGATGATTCATTCCGAATTATGCCGAGGTAGCTAAGGGTTTCACATGATTATTAAAGAGAGACACACCCTTTCATTGGGATGCCATCGCCCAGGAGTCTTTCGAGCGACTCAAGGACCTCCTTGTCTCGGCTCCACTCTTAAGACCTCCGAACTACCACCGTGATTATTCTCTCTATCTAGCTGCCGCTGACACCACCATCGGCATGGTTCTGGTGCAGGATGATGATGATGGCAATGAGCACGTTATCTATTACCTTAGTCGCAATCTCTTGGATACGGAAACTCGTTACGCTTATGTCGAGAAGTTGGCATTGGCAGCTGTCTGCGCCGTCCAACGATTCCGGCACTATATCCTGTTGCGCACTACAACCGTGATTTCCGACTGCAACCCCATGACCTACATCTTGTCGCGTCAGCTGCTGGGGGGCAAGTACTCGAAATGGATTGTCATCCTACAAGAGTTTGACTTGGAGTTTACTGCAGCCAAGTCTAAGAAATCTCTGGTCTTTGCAGAATTGCTCTGTTCTTTGCCATCCTCTTCTGCACCATCTCGTTCGGAAGAGCATATCCCGGATGAAACATTGTTTCTAATCAGCACCCTCGACCCTTGGTATGGGGACATTATAGTATATTTGCAGACGTCTTCCTTCCGTCCTAATATATCGAAAGACGCTCGACGGAGGATTCGTCACCAATCTCAACCCTATCGCATCATTGGCGATACCCTGTACCGCCTCGGCGTTGATTCTGTTCTCCGCCGATGTTTGACTCTCGAGGAGGCTGAGCGGGTATTAAATGACTGCCACTCCGGTGCTTGTGGCGGCCATATGTCCGGATATGCCACCGCCCAGAAAATCCTCCGTGCTGGTTATTTCTGGCCTTCTATCTTTAAGGACTGCATCCTTGCCGTCCGTGCATGTCATGAATGTCAGGTTTACCACCGGAAAATGCGTGCACCTCCTGCACCACTGCACCCCGTTGTTACCGTAGGTCCATTTGCCAAATGGGGCATCGATTATACGTCCTGTAACCCTCGTTCGGCCGGGGGGCACGGGTATATCATCGTTGCCGTCGATTATTTCACCAAATGGGCCGAAGCGATGCCTACATTGAACGAAGACGGTTACACGGCGGCGCAGTTTTTGTTTAATCATGTCATTACGCGGTTCGGAGTCCCCCAGGCTATTGTCACAGATCACGGAAAACATTTCCGTAATCACATGATGACAGAACTAACGACCCAGCTAGGCTTGCGTCAAGATAGCTCGACGCCGTATTACCCTCAATCCAACGGCCAAGTTGAAGCCGTGAACAAAGTTTTGATCACAATGCTCCAACGTACCGTGAATACGCACAAGTCTAACTGGCATCTGATGCTGTTCCCTGCCTTGTGGGCTTA
The DNA here is from genome assembly GCA_031772625.1 of Pinus tabuliformis. Classification (NCBI taxonomy): domain Eukaryota; kingdom Viridiplantae; phylum Streptophyta; class Pinopsida; order Pinales; family Pinaceae; genus Pinus; species Pinus tabuliformis. The sequence continues at coordinate 339,671,344 of CM062810.1, read as the reverse complement.
CCGGACCTCTGTGAAGGACGCCACCAGTTTTACTCCTTTTCAGCTTGTTTATGGACTGGAGGCCACCCTTCCTGTTGAGTGTGAGATTCCTTCGTTGATGTTAGCTGTCGAGTTACTTCCCAACACCACTCTGGTGGAGGAACGGCTTCTCTATTTAGAATGGCTAAACGAGACCCGTCGCTTAGCCTCTCTAGCTATTGAAGCGCAGAAGAAGAGGGTTAAGGCCCACTTCGACGATACCATTCGACCTCGTTCCTTTGTTGAGGGAGATTTAGTACTGCTCTATGATCAAGCTAAGGATAAGCTGGGGGCAGGTAAACTCGAATCCATGTGGCTGGGCCCCTATATTGTGAAGAGAGTTTTGCAAAAGGGGGCATATGAGCTGATCGATTACGAAGGAAATCCTCTTGACAAGCCCCGCAACGGGCTTTATTTGAAAAAATATTATGCATGATCTCGTGCACCTAGTTTGTACATACGTGTGTTCTTAGCAAGTGTGTCATGTGTGCATGATTTCTAGTTTTGCTTTGGTGTGAAGGCGTGTTTGCCTCTTATTTTGTTTTCTGCTTCTTGTGCAGATGTCTAGTACACCTTACGTTGGCTTCGCCGATGGCGCCTGCCGTAGTATTTGCAATTTGTCTTCTGCGGCGTGGACGATCTACGATCCTCACGGCGAGTTGCTAGATCTTCAAGGCGTGTGCTTGGGCCGTACCACCAACAATGTTGCCGAATACAGTGTTGTAATTGAATTACTAGCCGAAGCAGTTGATCTTGGCATCCGTGCTTTGGTGGTAAACATGGACTCTCAACTTGTTGTCCATCAACTCAACGGGCGATATTCCGTCAGAGACCAACGCATTCTAAGGTTGTATTTACGTGTGAGATTGTTAGAAAGGAATTTTGATTACATCACATATCAACATATTCCGAGACGATTAAATACGTTAACCGATGCATTGGCAAATCATGTGTTGGATAGACATTTGCGTAATAGATAACCATCATACAAGAAGACATAGAAAGCATAATAAGACCATAGAATAAGCATGTGTAAATAATTTTTTTTTTAAGCATAGTTTGCATGTGTGCCTGCATATGTGCTTTTAAGCTTGCATAAAAAATTAAAATACATGGGTCGTGTGTTGTGCAACTGATACATTAGATCACATTTGTATTAGACATTTGCATAGTATATAAAAACATCATCACATGTGAAATGATCCATCCAAAACAGTATATATATATATCGTGTGGCGCACTGAGGCGCTCAAAAATAAGTGTGTATGTCCAAAAATAAAGCCGGTGTCCTCAGTACATCCGAGACATATGTCTCTCAAAACATCAGTGGAAGTAAAACCTAAGTGACTACTGTGCTGGGTTATGCTCTCTATAGCATACAGCTGCCCGTGCCACCCGCCTCAAAAGGCGGTGCATCCTAGGTTCCACCCCCACTGTGTGGATCTGATGAGCTATGGGGACCTCCTTGACCCCCTGGTAATCTGGTACCCCCTCCAGCAAACCCTCAAGGTTGCGAGCTACAGTCTCCGACGTGTCAACTCCCGGAGGAACTAGGGCCAGGGCTCCAGCTATTGAAAATAATACTGAGAGGGGGGGTGAATCAGTATTATCTAATTCTTTTAATAAATCTTCCTTATTTGTTCTTTGAATTATTTTTGCATGTCAGTACCATTAAATAATGAGCATGAACAAAGAAAAACAGATAGTCACACCAAAGAACACAAGATGTAAGGTGGAAACCCAATGTGGGTGAAAACCACCTGCTGCAATATGTCTCTATCTTCTTTCAAATTAGAAACTTCTTTTACAATGGTTTTGTACTGGTGCAGTCCTTTACCAGTACGCAGGCTGCAACCTGCAGAGAGCTACAACTCTCTCTCTCTCTCCTTTTCCAGTCTCTCCTGGAAGGGAGCTACAACCCCCTACTTCTTTTCATAAAGCATCAAATGATCATCAAGTACATAAAAGTTACAGTCCACTACAGTTATCAGATCGGCAATAACAGAACTAACCCAGAACACCTTATCAACAGAAAAATTCAATCAACAGAACAGATACGCAGCTTTCCCTTCTATGGCCTGCGTCGCTACGCAGTTCATCTTCTGCTTCCCTGCGTATACCCGCAAAGATCCTTCTGCCGCACTGCGTGCCCACGCACTGTTCCTTCAACTGCACTGCGTATTATTACTGCAGGGACGCACCTAGATACATTATCGCGCCGCGTACTGTTACTGCAGGTACGCACCCAAAAATACTATCACGCCGCGTACTTTTACTATGCGGACGCACCTGAACCTTAGTCGCTCTGCGTACCCATGCAGCTCTCCTTCTTCTGCACTGCGTACCCACACAGGTCTCCTGTTTCTGCTCTGCGTATCGGCGCAGGTCTCCTGCTTCTGCTCTGCGTACCGACGCAGATCTCCTGTTTCTGCACTGCGTACCCACGCAGCTCTTCTATTAAACACCTGCGGCCTTCTGATTAGGGTCGAATAGCCAGTCCACCAGAGTGGCACAGTTGCTCAGATCTGATCATGCGCTCGAGAGATCACCCTTCACAGATTCGCCTTCAACTTCCTTTTCATATAGATCAAGCTTTTAAGACCATAACCCAATATTTCAGATCTAAAGATATTCAATTGCAAAAGATACTTAGCCAAGTGATCTCCTTTGCTTTATATAGGAAAGCTCTTCCTTAAAACATGTATCAATACCACGAGCCGACACCATAATAACCCAATACCGTCGGCTAAATACCAAGAGTAAAACATAAGAAAGCCCACATGTGAATTTCTCTGCCTTGAAATGTGTGCACTGGGGGGACGCACCTCCTGAACGGCTGGCCTGCGTATCTGGACGCGGTCCCTGCATGGTGTACCTGCGGGTACGCACCTCCTGAACTGATTTCCTGCGTACTTCTTAATTTTCAACAAATTGAGAGCCTTGCCACAGGAGTTGCCATCAAGTACAACATCTGTAACATATAGCCATACCAGAAACATAATGCCAACAATCTCCCCCTTTGGACTTGATGGCAACCTCACAAACTTCAGCTTCATTCTCCCCCTTTGGCATCAAGGGCAAAGGGGTATGATCCCCCTGAAAATGAACCAGATCTGCAACAAAGAACCATAATCCACCATGAAAGAGATAGAGACATATTGCAGCTATTTCCAAGATCTCCTTCTGACCATCCTCCATAATGCCAACAATGCATTATATACTCCCCCTGAACCTGTACCATCAATCAGAAAAGGTTCAACAATAAGATGATGCATCAACAACCCCCAGCTTTTGCCTGAGGTATTCAAAAGTGTCCCTGGGCAATGGTTTGGTGAGAATATCAGCAACTTGTTCCTTAGAAGGAACATACTCCAGTTTGACCTTCTGTTCAAGTACTTGTTCCCGGAGAAAATGGTACTTGATTGGTATGTGCTTGGTTTTTGAATGCATAACAGGATTCTTTGAGATGCTGATTGCACTTGTGTTATCACATAAGATGGGGATTGGTGGTGTATAAGTGATTTGAAAATCCTGCAAAGTCTACATCTTCCAAAGGAGTTGGGTGCAACAAGATGCAGCAGCAACATATTCCGCTTCAGCTGTAGACAAGGCAATTGAACTCTGTTTCTTGCTAAACCAAGATACCAGTCTGGAACCCATAAAGAACGCACCACCACTTGTGCTTTTCCTGTCATCCACGCTTCCGGCCCAATCTACATCTGTATAAGCATGAAGTGTAAGATCTGTATCTCTAGGATACCATAAGCCATAATTTTGAGTCCCTTGAAGATATTTGAAAATTCTCTTCACTGCCTGAAGATGAGTCTCCTTCGGATTTGCCTGAAATCTTCCAACTATTCCAACTGCATGCATGATGTCCGGTCGGGTACCTGTCAAATAAAGTAAACTTCCAATCATAGATCTGTAGGTTGGTTGATGTACTGCTGCAGATTCATCATTTTCACTGAGGCTACATCCTGTGACCATGGGTGTACATACTGGTTTTGCATCTTCCATGCCATATTTCTTCAAAATCTGTTTGAGATACTTGGTTTGAGATAAAAAGATTCCTCCTTCTTTTTGTTGGATTTGCAAACCAAGGAAATATGTCAGTTCTCCTAGCAAGGACATTTCAAATTCTTTCTGCATGACCAAGGCAAAGTTTTGACTCATAGCTTCTTCATTGCTCCCAAAAATGATGTCATCTACATACACAACAAGTATTAGCAATTTGTCATTTTCAACTTTTATATAAAGATTGCTATCTGCCAATCCTTTTGAAAAACCTTGTTGATGAAGATATTTGTCCAAACGGTAATACCAAGCCCTTGGAGCTTGTTTGAGACCATAGAGAGCCTTTTTCAATCTGCATACAAGATTTGGATCATTTCCAAGAATGAACCCATCTGGCTGTTCAATGTACACTTCTTCTTCCAAGTCTCCATTCAGAAAGGCTGATTTCACGTCCATTTGAAATACTTTGAAGTTTTGAAAACTTGAGAGAGCAAGGAACATTCGGATGGCCTCAAGTCTTGCAATAGGAGCAAAGGTTTCTTCAAAGTCTATTCCTTCTTGCTGCGCATACCCTTTACAAACAAGTCTGGCCTTGTTTCTAATTACTTCTCCATTTTCATTCAATTTGTTTTTGAAGACCCATTTTGTTCCGATAACATTCTTATCCTTTGGTCTAGGAACCAGCTCCCAAGTGTTGTTCTTTTCGATTTGCTCAAGTTCTTCATCCATTGCTTTCACCCAACATTCATCTTTGCATGCCTCTTTCACATTTTGTGGTTCAGTGGAGGAGAGTAATGCCAAATAGCTTGAGGTTTCTGCAACTGTTCTTCTTGTTTGTACACCTGCTTCTTTCTGCCCCACAATCTGAGATTCTGGATGATTCTTTTGAACATATCTGGATGGGGTTTTCTCTTCTATTCTTGTTGTTGAGTCGTTAATATGTCATTATTATTGTCACTTGTGAATGTTTATTCCACCCATTTCTACCATTCTTCATCATGCCATTTATTATAATTTATCATTTAAATCAATTTTATTAATTATTTATGCTCTCATGAATAAATATTATTTATTCTCCTTTATTTCTAATAAATTGATGATTATGCATTATTTTACCAATGATAGTTCTAATAAGTTGGTTATAACATTATTCACCATTTTTAGCCTCCAAGGTAACTTCCAGATTGAAGATTTGATTTTTAAATCTGCCAACTCAGAAATTCGCTGGTTTAAGGAGTGATAGTTTTGCGGTTGAGATTTTGAGCAAATGAAGACGAATTTGGAAAATCCGGAACATGGGTTTTGTCCAGAACGGGCCCAATTATCTTCATGGAGAACAGTTTGCCAAAATTCGGCTTGTACAGGGAGAAACACAGGGTTCTTTGAGCACGATTTTCTCAGATTTGCAGTTGCGGCCGCCCTCCAAATCTCAACTGTAAACCCAAATTCGTCTTGCTTTTGTTGAAGAGATGAGAGGGAATATATTTTCTTGTTGATCATCTGGTTAGAATCAACCCAAATTTGTAAAACAAATCATGTTGTAATTATCTATGCTCTCTGATCTTTCTCTATTTAAATGAGAACAAAGATCAGAGAGGGGGGGATTCGAATGATGGAAGAATGATAGAGAAATGATGGACAATGATGGTGGATTATTCATGATAGGATAGGGACTGTTGCATGCTGTAGCTTTTGCTGTTGTAATGATTCCACAATTGGCTGATTAATAAATGAATTGGGAGTTGCTGTTCATTTTTCTCATTCTGAAGTAATCCCGCAGCATCCGCTGGCGGCTAAGGGCCCAGCCTCTGGTGGAGTACGTTGTTGTTATTGTGTATCATATCTTTCCAATTGCTGCTGTATGATGTCTTTTCATGTGTGGATTGTTTATATAGTTTAGTAATCTGATGTATTTGTTATATGTTGTTCAACGCTCTGTTACGACTAATCCATTAATGGTTTCATTCAGCAAGTTTATGTAAGTGACTCTATGTTGCGTAATGAATCTTTTCGGAGTTGATTACATGTTCACTATTTAAACCGATTGTTTCTGTTACAGAGCTTTCATATTAAATATTGCTATTGGATTCACTTTGAACTCTTATTCGTGGGAACCCGAAAGTAATATTATTTCATTTGGAAACAGAAGTCATGTTCTTTGGAAACATCAGATTGCTATAATAAGTATGTTGTGTATATATGATTGACGATTTGCTGTTCCATTTGATTAAACTGTCTACTTGTACAAAAGATTGCTCTTTCTTTGTATGTAAGTTGATGCCGAGAATTGAGAGTGTTGAACTCGCGAGATTTAGTTTCTTTCCTGCCGTTCCTTTTTACTGTTGTTCCATTTCTGAATTGCCATTCCATTCTGCTTTCTTGTTGTTCCTTTTTACTTGCATTCATTGGTTTCGAGTGTGGGAGGAGGATCAGGGCTGTCGTGAGCCTCAGCAGACGCTACCATGCTCCCAGATCCATTGTCCATACTCTATTCCATCAATTTCTAGAGGAATGAGTTATTGCTACTATATCCTCGATTGATGGTTGTTTGAATGAATGATTTAGTTTAGAACATTTCAGTTTCTTGCTGTTCCAATTAGATTTTGTTTCAAGCATTCATTTACTTTTGGGTTTTAAGCACTATACTGCAAAACATTACTCTTAAGTAAATAGCCGCCTCAGACAGAGTACACTCTTGAAATAAAAAGTCGTCCCTGGGTTGATAATTAATGTGAGGTAATTAGGAGTTCACAAGACACCTTTTTATCGCTCCACATTTTGGCGCCGTTGCCGGGGAGAGTGTAGCCATTTCTAAAGAGTAGTGTGAATCTGATGAGTCCCTGCTAGGGAAGAGTTGGATCTTAAAAACGGAAGGTAAGAACCTGCGTACGGAGCATGTAAAAGCCTTGCTCCCCCGTCCGCTTTCCAGCAGGACTGTTAAAGAACCTAGAGTAGAAATAGATGTTTGAATTTTTGTGTGAATGATTAGGAAAAAGATAGAAATTTTTAAAAAATGAATTACATGATCTCACGCAAGTGGTGATGTAAGCACCACCCATTTCACTAACCAATTGACAGGAACATTTGAAGAAGGAGCCTCGAAGAAACACATGAAGAACATCTTATACTATGGTAAGAAATGGCTCACATTTCTACTTTTGAATTTCCTATCAAAGATCTAGGAGGAGTGACACAAATGCACATAATTCCCCCATCTTTACCAAATTTTCATGGTTTAGCAAATGAAGATCCACATACATTTTTGTTTGAGTTTGAAATACTTTGTAGAGGATATGATTATTGTATTAATGATCAAAGATTGAAAGTGTTTCCTCTTACTCTAAAAGGAGCAGCTCTCCGATGGTTCATGAGCCTAGGTGGGAATTGCATCCAAACATGGGAGGACATGAAGAACATATTCTTGAAGAAGTACCAGGACTATTGCAAATCCAATGAAGATATTTTCAGTATGATACAAAGGGAAGATGAAAGTTTGGAGGATTATGTAGATCGATTTCATTATAACCTTCAAAAATCAAAGCATAAGCATTTGGAAAAAGAGATCTTAAAAACACTCATTCTTAGAGGAATTAAAGATAAATTTTTAGAACTTTTAAATCTGATAGGAAAAGGTGATGTTTTTCAGTTATCATATGATGATGTTTGTGAGTTGTGCATAAGGTATTCAAGAGGAATCTCCAAGGCTGGTAAGAATCCTAGAGATGTTTTTTCTTTGTTTTCCAAATCTGCTACAAGAACAGGAGACATAAGAGCTGAAATCAATGTGTTATTTGAAAATTTTAAAGTTGATTTTATTAGCTCTCTAAATGAAAAATTGGATGTTTTGCAGGTTCATAAAAATCAAGAATTGGATGAAGTGTTTTACCCTCAGGACCGAAAGGAGCATCTCATAGATAATCACTCTTCCTTATCTAGGATGGAAGTAGCATATCAAAGAGGTAAGAAAGCTGCAACAAGGCCTACAGGTATGGTTCAAAACACTTTTTCTCCATTGTCATACTTGCATAATCCATTATGGAATGCTAATGTGTTAGGGCAGCCATGTCAATTTCAATATAACCACCTATCTTGTTTACAAGTTGGGCATGGTTCATCTTATGATGGCATGACTACTCTCCCTCATCTTGTAGCACAAGCACATTCTCCATATTCTCCACCAGCTCTTTCACAACACCTTGCTTGCTCATCAAAACCATTCACACAACCCAATCAACCATATCATCAAAATGCTCCATTCTTTACACATTTTCCTGCTCAACTAATTCCTCCTCACCATAATAAACCAGTACAACATACTTACAATGTTGAACTGGCAAATTTACCCGCCCTTCCCACCCATTCTATCTCACATGTGTTATTAGAGAAAGCCTACAATGAGATTCAGAATGTTTCAAATGCAAAAATTGTAGAAGCTATGGAAGAAAATGAGGTTTCTTTTACTATGCATCAACAAGCTATTTTAAAAGCTCAAGAACTTCATGATATGATGGCTATGCGAAATCAAGAAAATAAAGGATACATTGAAGATTGGTTTCACTCCATCATTTGGTTGCAACATCACTCCATGCTTCAACAATTTTTGATACCATTTTTTGAAGGGAAGTTGGCTTCTCATACCCTAATATTCATTAAGATGCATTTTTCAAATTTGGGTATGTGCATACGTGAAGCCTTACTTCGAAAATGGCTTCACTGGAAGTATTCATATACATAGTCATATTCATTTTTCAAATCAAAATAGGTTAGTGTAGAAAATAAAATAAATAAGGGAATAAAATAAATGCATTTTGTTTTTCCATGTAAACCTAGTTGTTTTTTTTTGTTGCAACATGCTATGCAAATCAACATTGGTGATAATTTTTTAATTCATTTGTGTATGTAGATGAATCATAATGGAAATAATAATTTCTACAAACACTCATTTTCATTTTTAACACCAATTTGAAAAAATGCTTGAATATCATTTTTTTGGCTTGCGGGCTTGATGAAATTTCTGGAAAAACAGTCGGGACAGTCATGTTTTGAGGGACCAAAAGTGAATATTTTTAAAACCTGTTTCTACCCCAAGTAGCCCTTGATGTCTACTTTCTAACCCAATTTGAATCACTCAATTTGGATTTGAAACGAAAAAGTTAAAGCCAAAACATTGACCGGATGTCTAGCGGGCAGCTCATGAACAGAGTTGGGACAGTCAGTTTTTGGAGGCCTAAATGACCATATTTTTAAAACCTGTTTCTATGGTAGATTCCCCTATGAATCTAGTTTACAATGCAATTTGAATCACTCATTTTCGATATCGTATGGGGAAGTTATGATCAAAATATTGACTGTCTATCGTAAATCAGCACTCTTAAAACTCTGTCTTTCCGGCTGTTCCTTACAATATTTGACCTATCAATTATTCTTGTCTTCAAAACCTGTTTCTATTGGAGATCAATAAATGAATCTATTTTCATTTCCAATTTGAATCATTCGAATCCGACATCAAACGAAAACGTTATGCTTGAAATATCAACTGTTGGTCCAAGCCGGGTAATCGACAATGACTTTATTATGCAGGCCGTTCTAACTAAAATTGACATATCATATCATTGAATTTCTAAAACCTGTTTCTACTGGAGATAAACCTTTGAATTAGCTCTCATTTGGCTTTGGAATCACTCAATTTCAGCGAAAAACAAAGAAGTTGTGATTAAAACACTACAGGTTAGTATGATTGGCCACTGCTCTCCCGCAGGTGACAAATAAATTTTACTTTGTTATTTTCTCCTTGGATTTGTTCTATAGAAGTAACTACTTGTTAGTTTTTTTGCATAATTCTTGGATTAGGGGAGCCGTGCACCTCTCTTTCTCCATGATTTAATGTTTTATTGCATGTAGACACTCGTTTTTTGTAGGTCCTAGGAGAAAAAGAACGTCAATTTATGGACAAGTGATTCTTGAAACAAATTTTAATAAAACAAAGGAATTTCATCCAACTTATTACCCAACGGATTCATAATAGAAGAAATGAAGAATTGATTTCCATTTGAAGATTCATGTCATCTCTTTGCTGCCAAAACATTTTTCAAAAAGATCATTTTTTTACATAATATCATAGCTGTTGTAACTTAATTTACATATTGTTTTTAAATAAAATGTTGTTTTTTTCTAATTTCTTTTATATTTTGTGTTTCAGGTGTTGCTTCATTCAAAGTGCAACTCATCCTCAGCATCAATGCAGTGAACAGCTAATTCATTCTTTGCGTGTTTTTGTTGTTTTTGCCGTTCCTTTTCAAAAAGGGACAGCATTTGTGTGGTTTTGCTGTTCCTTTTCAAAAAGGAACAGCATTTGTGTGATTTTGTTGTTCCTTTTGAAAAGGAACAGCACTTGCGTGTTTTTGCTGTTCCTTTTCGAAATGGAACAGCATTTGTGTGTTTTTGCTGTTCCTTTTCGAAATGGAACAACATTTGTGTGATTTTGCTGTTCCTTTTCAAAAGGAACAGCACTTGCATGTTTTTGCTGTTCCTTTTCGAAATGGAACAGCATTTGTGTGTTTTTGCTGTTCCTTTTCGAAATGGAACAGCATTCGTGTGTTTTTGCTGTTCCTTTTCGAAATGGAACAGCATTTGTGTGATTTTGCTGTTCCTTTTCAAAAGGAACAGCACTTGCGTGTTTTTGATGTTCCTTTTCGAAATGGAACAGCATTTGTGTGTTTTGCTGTTCCTTTTCGAAATGGAACAGCATTTGTGTAATTTTGTTGTTCCTTTTCAAAAGGAACAGCACTTGCGTGTTTTTGCTGTTCCTTTTCGAAATGGAACAGCATTTGTGTGTTTTTGCTGTTCCTTTTCGAAATGGAACAGCATTTGTGTGATTTTGCTGTTCCTTTTCGAAAAAAAGGAACAACACTTGCGTGTTTTTGCTGTTCCTTTGTGAAAAAGGAACAGCACTTGTGTGTTTTTGTTGTTCCTTTTCGAAATGGAACAGCATTCGTGTGTTTTTGCTGTTCATTTTCGAAATGGAACAGCATTTGTGTGATTTTGTTGTTCCTTTTCGAAATGGAACAGCACTTGTGTGTTTTTGCTGTTCCTTTGCGAAAAGGAACAGCACTTGCGTGTTTTTTGCTGTTCCTTTGCGAAAAGGAACAGCACGTGCATGTTTTTGCTGTTCCTTTGCGAAAAGGAACAGCACTTGTGTGTTTTTGCTCATCCTTTGCGAAAAGGAACAACATTTGAGTGTCTCTGCTGTTCCTTTCTCAGAAGAAACAGCATTTGTGATTTTTCGAACGACATTTGCATTTTCACGTTTTTTGTATGTATTTTTGTTTTTTTGGTGTGCATTTTCTTTGATGTTCCTTACACGAAACACCGCTTTGTGAGTGTTTTTGTTGTTCATTCAAAAGAGCAACACTTTGGGAGTATTTTTTAGAGCAACCCTTCCTTTCTTTTGTGGGATTATTCATAGTTCATCTCAACCACAGTTTCCTGATTCTCTTTCATGGCATGAAGTACACTACTTTTATGAGGACAAGAATTATGGATTCTATTGAAGCAAGTTAATATCATTCACGTTATGCTCTTTAACAGGACAGCTCCTTGATGATAGATTTTTTTTTCAAAAGAGACACAATTATTTATATACTACTTTACTGCATTGTTTTCTGTTGAACATGATATTGATTGATCATCTTAATACCATGCTGGTTCCACCCTTCCTGGTTATAATCTTCTCTGTCTGTAATAAATGAGATTATGGGTATATTTTTTTCTATTGACATGTTCAACTTCTTCTGCCATCTCTGCTCTTAAGGAGTATTGAGCCTCCCTCTTTTTTATCATAAAAATGTGTAATAATAACAAAATTTTGTTCGCAGATGGAGGATAGGGGGTCTCATTACGAGCCAGCCTACCATGTTCATAAGGCTGTAACAAAGTGACATTCCCATTATGGCCACCACACCAGGGTTATGATCCATTGGATAGCCAAATTATCCTTGGAACAGGAGGTCTCATCACGAGCCGGCCTGATCACTTTTGCTACCTCCTAGTGAATGGCAGTGTGGTTATCTGGTTACCACGCCAGCACACTGATCTCTTCTGTAGAACAACACTAAAACTCTCCATTTATAAATTGAGGATCCTGGCTCATATGGGTTAAAAAGCAGCCCTGCCGAGGCTATGGACGCCTGCTGGCAGCAGCGGCTCTGCTTATGGTATTGAAGTTATATCTTTTTGTCAATTATTATTATAATACCCTTTTCTTATTTTCTTTTTATCAGAGAAGTTATTTCCTTAACTTTTTCCCTGTTTGAACCTTTATGCATGGGAAATTGTTTTATGATCAATCACATCATTTTCAGCTAGAATACCGTCAGCAAAGCATTTTTTTAGCATATTGTTGTCCTTTTTCGTTTTGCATAAACTATCATCACTCCAAAGCGTCCTATCTCTTATTCATAACTATCTTTACACACTTTGCTCTCAAAATAACCATAAATTTCACCGTCCTATCATTGATAAGTGTACTCTGCCTCCCTTACTGATATATTGTTCATTCCATTGCCTTGCCGTCAGCACCACCCCTTTCATATGCTTTATGGTTATGGAACCCATTTTCCAATTGGAGGGGGGAATGTATGCATTATGGGATTGCATGCGATATGATTACTGCACTTTGCCATACCTTGTTGATTTGAGTTTTTCTAATTGCAATTTTGCATGCATCTTATCTGTTGATATTCAAAGCTAACACTATGGATTCAAGCACATTGTATGCAAAATAGTGCTTTGTTTACAGGAGAACAACAAGTATGGGCAAAATTCTATTCACAGCATGACCGCACTATTGCAACTAACAGACGCGGATCGAGCAACTTGCGAACATAAACAACTCTTCAGACATTATGTGCTTACCTGGATTCCACCTTTTGCATCACTTTCAGCACCAACTCTGCCTACATCAGCTTCAACAACTGCCAGTATTTATATGTCATTCCACATTTTTTGGAGGTAAAACTTGAGGTAAAATTGCATAGTTTTCTAATTTATTATAAATTTAGGAGAATCTACTGAAAATCCATTTTGAGTATTATTTGTCATCCTTCATTCCACATCTTTACCACTTTCCCTTTTTCAGCAGCATATCATTTCCGAGTATGGGGGAGTGTTCCTTCATTTCTTTCTTATGACCATGTCATTCATATTCTTTATCATCCATTGCTCTTCTTATTCATTCTCAACGCCTCCCTTATTTCATGTTGTTTTACACCAAGCGTAGAATTCAACAGCTGGTAGCAACCACTTCTATTTGTTTTCTAGCATCGCATGAGGACATGCTAATTTTTCAGAGAGAGGGAGGAATTGCTATGCATGATGGATGTTTTCTACTTTCTTCCTTATTTAAGGCATACAATTTCATTTTTACACAGTGCAGAAATTGATTTCCACATATTTTTTTAAAAAACTATGAACTCAATCCTTGTAATTTTTGGAAAACACATACGTATCATTAATACCAATCCACACAATTTCAAGAAATATTGGTTCATAAAATTTTGGAAATCATGCACTCTCACCTACAGCCATTTTGTTTATATCTCATGATCCATGCATCAAAACGATCTGATTTTTGGATCATAGAATCCTTCATATATTACAAATCTACTTGCAACATTTCAACAAAATCTGGTTTGTAGTTTTTGGGAAAATGGTTAATGAAGTTTGTTGTTATCTATGTCATATTTTGCTGCAACCTCATACATATAGTTGAATGTCAATGTAAAAATTGTTATGCCTTCATCGAGATTGCTAAAATTGAATATTTATTAATTAAGGAAGCATTCATTTATTCTCAAATTTTTATTGCTTGGTTAACACATGGCTTTTGTCTTTGGGTTGCATGAGGACATGCAATATATTCAGTTTTCGTTGCATGAGGACATGCAACATATTGAGTGTGGGGGTATGTTGAGTCGTTAATATGCCATTATTATTGTCACTTGTGAATGTTTATTCCACCCATTTCTACCATTCTTCATCATGCCATTTATTATAATTTATCATTTAAATCCATTTTATTAATTATTTATGCTCTCATGAATAAATATTATTTATTCTCCTTTATTTCTAATAAATTGATGATTATGCATTATTTTACCAATGATAGTTCTAATAAGTTGGTTATAACATTATTCACCATTTTTAGCCTCCAAGGTAACTTCCAGATTGAAGATTTGATTTTTAAATCTGCCAACTCAGAAATTCGCTGGTTTAAGGAGTGACAGTTTTGCGGTTGAGATTTTGAGCAAATGAAGACGAATTTGGAAAATCCGGAACATGGGTTTTGTCCAGAACGGGCCCAATTATCTTCATGGAGAACAGTTTGCCAAAATTCGGCTTGTACAGGGAGAAACGCAGGGTTCTTTGAGCACGATTTTCTCAGATTTGCAGTTGCGGCCGCCCTCCAAATCTCAGCTGTAAACCCAAATTCGTCTTGCTTTTGTTGAAGAGATGAGAGGGAATATATTTTCTTGTTGATCATCTGGTTAGAATCAACCCAAATTTGTAAAACAAATCATGTTGTAATTATCTATGCTCTCTGATCTTTCTCTATTTAAATGAGAACAAAGATCAGAGAGGGGGGGATTCGAATGATGGAAGAATGATAGAGAAATGATGGACAATGATGGTGGATTATTCATGATAGGATAGGGACTGTTGCATGCTATAGCTTTTGCTGTTGTAATGATTCCACAATTGGCTGATTAATAAATGAATTGGGAGTTGCTGTTCATTTTTCTCATTCTGAAGTAATCCTGCAGCATCCGCTGGCGGCTAAGGGCCCAGCCTCTGGTGGAGTACGCTGCTGCTATTGTGTATCATATCTTTCCAATTGCTGCTGTATGATGTCTTTTCATGTGTGGATTGTTTATATAGTTTAGTAATCTGATGTATTTGTTATATGCTGTTCAACGCTCTGTTACGACTAATCCATTAATGGTTTCATTCAGCAAGTTTATGTAAGTGACTCTATGTTGCGTAATGAATCTTTTCGGAGTTGATTACATGTTCACTATTTAAACCGATTGTTTCTGTTACAGAGATTTCATATTAAATATTGCTATTGGATTCATTTTGAACTCTTATTCGTGGGAACCCGAAAGTAATATTATTTCATTTGGAAACAGAAGTCATGTTCTTTGGAAACATCAGATTGCTATAATAAGTATGTTGTGTATATATGATTGACGATTTGTTGTTCCATTTGATTAAACTGTCTACTTGTACAAAAGATTGCTCTTTCTTTGTATGTAAGTTGATGCCGAGAATTGAGAGTGTTGAACTCGCGAGATTTAGTTTCTTTCCTGCCGTTCCTTTTTACTGTTGTTCCATTTCTGAATTGTCATTCCATTCTGCTTTCTTGTTGTTCCTTTTTACTTGCATTCATTGGTTTCGAGTGTGGGAGGAGGATCAAGGCTGTCGTGAGCCTCAGCAGACGCTACCATGCTCCTAGATCCATGGTCCATACTCTATTCCATCAATTTCTAGAGGAATGAGTTATTGCTACTATATCCTCGATTGATGGTTGTTTGAATGAATGATTTAGTTTAGAACATTTCAGTTTCTTGTTGTTCCAATTAGATTTTGTTTCAAGCATTCATTTACTTTTGGGTTTTAAGCACTATACTACAAAACATTACTCTTAAGTAAATAGCCGCCTCAGACAGAGTACACTCTTGAAATAAAAAGTCGTCCCTGGGTTGATAATTAATGTGAGGTAATTAGGAGTTCACAAGACACCTTTTTATCGCTCCACACTTGTCTGCTCCTCTGGTTCTTCTTGAGGTTCTTCTTGAGGTTCTTCTTCTTCATCATTCTGTCTTTGAGGGTAGCCTTCATCTTCTTCGATGTATTCATGATGTACTTGCCTAGGAATGTATCCCTTCTCATCAACCACTACATCAATGTTGTCAACAATTCTGCCAAGTCTTTTATTGTAGCATTTGTATGCTTTGCTATGTGGAGAGTAACCAAGAAGAATGCCTTCATCTGCTCTAGGTTCAAGTTTGCCAAGCTGCTCATCAGTATTCTTGATATAACATTTGCTCCCAAATATTTTGAAGTGCTTTACCGAAGGAGTCTTACCACTCCAGCGCTCATGAGGAGTTTGAGTGTTGTTCACCCGGACATTTTTTTTGTTGAGAATAACAACCGCAGCATGTGCAGCTTCACCCCAGAAAGTTGCGGGAGTTCCTGATTCATCAAGCATAGCACGAGCCATTTGTTGGACTGTTCTGTTCATTCTTTCCACAACTCCATTTTGCTGAGGAGTTCTAGCTGTAGATAATTCTCTTCTTATCCCATGTTCTTCACAGAAATCGAAAAATTCATTTGAGGTAAACTCCCCACCTCTGTCGGATCTGAGGCACTTAATTTTGTGACCTGATTCATTTTCCACCAAGGCTTTGAAGGATTTGAATTTTTCGAATGCTTCATCTTTGTGCTTCATAAGTCCTAACCAGACAAACCTGGAGAAATCGTCAATGAATAATATCAAGTATTCTTCTCCTCTAGGTGTTCTTTTCCTGAATGGACCGCATGTATCTGTATGTACTAGCTCAAGAGGCATGCTAGCTGATCCTTCCTTCTCTGGAAAGTTAGTTCTGGTTTGTTTTCCAAACAGACATGATTTGCATATGGTGTTGTCAAGAATTTTGATATCTGGAAGATCGCGAACTGCCTGATATTTGCATGCTTTCCTTATTTGTGAAAAGCTTAGATGCCCCAACCTCCGATGCCATAACCAGTGCTCATCATCCTTGCTCAGATAGCATTGTTGTTGTCCTTCTTCAAATATGTACAGATTATTTGGAGTTCTTTTGCCTTTGATCACTGTTTTACCTGTATCAAGATCACGAACAAGACATCCATTTGATCTGAATATAACCTCGGTTCTTTGATCACACATCTGGTTGACACTTAGAAGATTATGCTTCAATCCATCAACATACAAAACATTTCCAGCCTTGACCTTTTCTTTTAACTGAGCAATGCCTTTTCCTTTTATAGTTGCAGGAGTATCATTTCCAAAAGAGACTTTCTTTCCCTTTTCTAGAGCAGAATAAGACTCAAGTTTTTCTTTATCACCTGTCATATGCTTCGAACATCCACTGTCAATGTACCATAGATTTTCCTGTCCCTCTGCATAAAATGCTATCCCACATCTTTCTGTTTGTGGTTCCTTTATTCTCCATGTTTTGGTGCTTGAGGCTTGTTCCTTTTTCTGCTGTAACCTGCTCCTGCATTCAGAGTCTTCATGACCAAAGTTATTGCAAATAGAGCATTCAACTTCATTTTCAAGAACCGAAAAGTTGTTATAGATCCTTTTTGTAATTCCTGTCATACTTCTTTGTTTTTGAGCTTCCCTAGTCATGATCGTTTTATATGCAACACATTGAGCTGCTTTGTGACCAAAGTTATGGCAAGAAAAGCATTGTCCATTGAAGAAACTTCTGTGGTTATCGAATCTACCAGCCAACTGATTGTAATTTCTATTTTCATCTATTCTTGAACCAAATTGAGAAGATTTTACCCGTGGCTGGTTGTAGCTTTTGTTCACCCTTAAGATGGATTGCCCCTGATAGTTTCTGTTTGTAATTCGTCCCTGCTTTACCTGATGATCTTCATTGTGCTTTTGCTCATTTCTTCTTGCTGCATCAAGATAACTTTTTGAGGTGGATGCTTGAGAAGTTTCTCCATTATAGCCCAGACCTGTCTTGTTTAGTGGAGACCGCTGCACATTGATAATCTCATCCAAAGTTTCAGATCCTTTGACAAACTTGAGATTAATAGCTTTTGTTTTCTCAATCTCTTTTCTAAGACCAACAATTTCACCTTCTAATTTTTCAAGATGTTTTTCCTTTTCATCAATTTGAAATTGTAGAGTATCAATGATCATGTTCTTTTCTTCTATACATCTCTTGAGTCTAGTAATTTCATCATAAAGGTTATCCACATCTATAGCATCCATATAATCATCATCTTCAAATGCCATTAACAACTTATATTCATTACTTTGTTCATCTTCATCACTGTTTGATAGACCATCACTATCTTCATGAGTGTAGTAGCTTTTCTTATTTGCGTTCTGTTTCTTGTTCCATCTAGCAGGTTCCTTTCCTTTATCCTTATAAGGACATTTTGCAGCATAATGACCTACTCTTCCACAAGCAAAGCATTTAAAAGGTAACTTACCTCTGAACCTTCCAGAACCCCTTTGAAGATTTCTGACAAAATTTGATTCTTCTTCCTCTTCTTCTGGGACGTGGTTTGCTTCATAATAATCTCCTTTGCCTGATGCCTTGAAAGCAGCTTCTCTTCTGTCTGATGGACCTCCCTTTCTCATTTCATAAGCAGTTAGAATTCCATGTAACTGAGACATAGTAAGAATTCGTAGATTTTCCTTTTCTTCTATTGCAGATACTTTAGATTCAAACTTGGGGGACAATGATCTTAGGACCTTTTCAACCACAATAGCCTCTTTTATTTCTTCACCCAAATTTTTCATACAATTAACAACCTCATCTACCCGAAGAAAATAGTTAGCCACACTTTCATCATTATACATTTTGAGAGTCTCATACTGAATTCTGAGAGTTTGAAGTTTAGCACGTTTTACCTGTTCGTCTCCTTCATAGCTCGTGACAATTTTGTCCCATATCTCTTTTGCGGATTTATAGTGCATTACCTTCATGAATTCTGATTGAGATATACATCCTAATAGAGTACTGACTGCTTTCGCATTTGTTTCATACTTCTTTTTCTCGGCTGCATCTGTAGGAGTAGCTGAAGGAAAAGCATAGCCTGTCTCTACGATGTCCCAAACTTCTGTACCAAGAGATTGAAGATAGGCAGTAACTCTTACCTTCCAATAATTGAAGTTTGTCCCATCAAAAACTGGTGGCCTTATTGATGCTTCTCTCTCGTAGTTGCTCATGATGAACGATCTACCTTCAAGCGATCAAGCTTCTTTGAAGGACCTGCTCTGATACCAATTGTTGAAAATAATACTGAGAGGGGGGGTGAATCAGTATTATCTAATTCTTTTAATAAATCTTCCTTATTTGTTCTTTGAATTATTTTTGCATGTCAGTACCATAAAATAATGAGCATGAACAAAGAAAAACAGATAGTCACACCAAAGAACACAAGATGTAAGGTGGAAACCCAATGTGGGTGAAAACCACCTGCTGCAATATGTCTCTATCTTCTTTCAAATTAGAAACTTCTTTTACAATGGTTTTGTACTGGTGCAGTCCTTTACCAGTACGCAGGCTGCAACCTGCAGAGAGCTACAACTCTCTCTCTCTCTCCTTTTCCAGTCTCTCCTGGAAGGGAGCTACAACCCCCTACTTCTTTTCATAAAGCATCAAATGATCATCAAGTACATAAAAGTTACAGTCCACTACAGTTATCAGATCGGCAATAACAGAACTAACCCAGAACACCTTATCAACAGAAAAATTCAATCAACAGAACAGATACGCAGTTTTCCCTTCTGTGGCCTGCGTCGCTACGCAGTTCATATTCTGCTTCCCTGCGTATACCCGCAGAGATCCTTCTGGCGCACTACGTGCCCACGCACTTTTCCTTCAACTGCACTGCGTATTATTACTGCAGGGACGCACCCAGATACATTATCGCGCCGCGTACTGTTACTGCAGGTACGCACCAAAAATACTATCGCGCCGCATACTTTTACTATGCGGACGCACCTGAACCTTAGTCGCTCTGCGTACCCACGCAGCTCTCCTTCTTCTGCACTGCGTACCCACGCAGGTCTCCTGTTTCTGCTCTGCGTACCGGCGTAGGTCTCCTGCATCTTCTCTGCGTACCGACGCAGATCTCCTGTTTCTGCACTGCGTACCCACGCAGCTCTTCTGTTAAACACCTGCGGCCTTCTGATTAGGGTCGAATAGCCAGTCCACCAGAGTGGCACAGTTGCTCAGATCTGATCATGCGCTCGAGAGATCACCCTTCACAGATTCGCCTTCAACTTCATTTTCATATAGATCAAGCTTTTAAGTCCATAACCCAATATTTCAGATCTAAAGATATTCAATTGCAAAATATACTTAGCCAAGTGATCTCCTTTGCTTTATATAGGAAAGCTCTTCCTTAAAACATGGATCAATACCACGAGCCGACACCATAATAACCCAATACCGTCGGCTAAATACCAAGAGTAAAACATAAGAAAGCCCACATGTGAATTTCTCTGCCTTGAAATGTGTGCACTGGGGGGACGCACCTCCTGAACGGCTGGCCTGTGTATCTGGACGCGGTCCCTGCATGGTGTACCTGCAGGTACGCACCTCCTGAACTGATTTCCTGCGTACTGCTTAATTTTCAACAAATTGAGAGCCTTGCCACGGGAGTTGCCATCAAGTACAACATCTGTAACATATAGCCATACCAGAAACATAATGCCAACACCAGCTCCTTGTCCCTCTCTCCGTGCCATTCGGGCTAGGCCAATGGGTCTCACGGGTCCTACATCTGCACACTGTGATCTTTATCAAAACATGTACATGAAAAATCAAAAACATCAAAAAATGTTAAAAAGAGATCAAGTGTCATACCTCCATCGTCCCAATGCTCTCCCGCGGGTAGTGGCATGTCAGGATCATTGCGGAAGTCCATGCCAGCATATGGCCAGTCCTCTACGATGACAACCTGCCGATCCAGCCACTCTCGGAAATACACTCCCCAAGACACTGGGCGGCCTCCACCTCCACGTGGCATGACGCGGGCCCATCGACTGGCCCTCGTCTCCCGAGGACCTCTAGGTGGATCCACGGCCATGGTCTGTAGCTGTAGGGCCGACACCCGCTCCAGCATGAGCGAAAGTAGAAGCGACCCATATGCAAACTGCTTCGACTCTCCACGTCGGCAGTTGTTCAGTTGCATCTTCATGCTAGTCGTCACAGCTGCTGCCCAGTTGAAAATGGTGGGTTGTAAGCACTCCAGAGCTAGTAGTAGTTGGGTCTTAGAGGCCTCATGATTGGCCAAAGAGCCCACTGCCCTTGTCACCAGAAAGAGTATGGTGCGAAGAGGCATGTCCCCCACTGTCGGGATACCAACTTTCCCGCTCCGTGTTTTCACAGCCCGTGGGCACACTCAAGCCATGAGCTGATCAAGAGTCTCACCGCTGGGTCGTTGCCCCTCCAGGATGGGCATTTGGCCCCGGCGTGATAATCCAGTCAAAAAGTAAATATTCGTGGAATCAATCTCAATGTCCTAGCCACGAATCGTGAATTTCCCATCCACTGGGTTCCAAGCTCTGATTAAGAGCTCAAGCAAGTCAAGTTGCGCCCTCAGGCGCGGAGTAAGGAAGAATTTCAAGAATCCGCATGCCCGCATTGCATTTCGGCATTCGGCAAGTGCATAGGCGGCTATATCCTCATCATCGTGAGCTCTCTCTTGCCAAACAAAAGACATTTTTCCCTGCAAGACCATGAAAAAACATTAGGATGCTAACCGTTGAGATTTGTACGTTCATTTCTTAAAAAATAAATCTTTACGGCGCCAGCGCGACTGTTTTTAAAACAGTCGCGCTGAAAATGGCACACCGTTGTTTTTTCACTGGGTCAGCGCGGAAGCACACGTGTTTTCCGCGCTGACCCATGTGGTGGTACATGTAAATATAAATCGATCAGCGCGGACCCGAGCGGGAAACCCGCGCTGACCGAGAGCGCACCAACGCTCAAAAAATTTGCCCAAAGGGCCACTTCCCACCGTGGAATTTCTCCCAAAAAGACTTAAATTAAAGCGCAGGGGGAGGAGAACCTACCTGGAACAAGCTGCCGGATGAATGGTGTCCATACGGGCTGGAAATCGCTCCGTCAACCTTGCAGCTACTCAATGTTCTTCACAACTCAAAATGGTAACAATGGTAAAAAATGACTTTTACCCCCCTATTTATGGTAAAAAATTCATAATTAGCTATAATTTCTTATCAATGTGGGTTTTTGTCGTATTTTTACCATGGATTTAGCACTAATGTCGCCATGTTATGCTGTTATGCATGTTTTATTATGTTTTTACACATATCGAACAGGTTTATGCGGGTGGTGTTCTTGTGCAGGTCTTCGTAACCGGCGTGGTCATAACGATTTTTCGCACACTTGGTCCCAAAAAATGTCGTCTTTAAGCTCTTTTCCGACATGAATCAAGAAAAGATGGTCGAGCTTCCTTTCGGCTCGTTAAAGGGAATGAGAGGCGGTCGTTTTAAGCTCTTTTTCCGACCGTGTAACTTAAAAAGATTGTCGGGCGTTTGTCATTTCGCACTCGTTACTGGCTCTAAAACGACGTGCTTCCGACCGCTTTTTTACTTTTTCGGGTCGAAGCTACTATTCACGAAAAGTACTCCTCGATCGTAATGGTTGGGCAGTTCTTTCGGGCATTGTTTTATACTTTTTCGGGCTCGAGAGACACAACTTTACGAAAAAGGACCCCCTTGGAGTCTCCTTTTCCGCTGTCTTTTCAGACTCTCTAAAACAGGAAAAGACGCCGAGTTCCTCCTTTGTCAGGCTCGTTAAAACTTAATGACATCGGACATCGTCGAAATGACACCTCTCCAAGCATATGCTATCCCCGTCAAGCTTGTCATCCAAAAATAACCGGGGTACCTGCCCGAAATGGTGGGGAAAATGAAACTATAATAATGGTCGTGTCGGCAGTATGTCGCTCTTGAACATGGCACTCATATGCATTCATGTCTGGGTGGGGATTTCTCATCTTGTTTTACACTAGCCTCCAAGGGTTTGGGTTATCTTATTTGACCTATCATCTGCTCATTGCCTTGTCACCATGACCTCTACTCATTTGATGTCAGATACTGCCAAATCCGCTTTTGTGCCGCCGATATGTTCAAGAGAAGTTGGCCTCTGCAAGATTACCACCTCCCTCTGATGTCTCACACAAAATATTTTATCCTTCTCTGTCTCGTGTCGATGATGTGGGAAACATTATGGCCCACCTTCGATCAAGGTTACTTCCTGTCGACTCCAGCTCATTATCCAGGAAAGTGACCTAGAGACCCCCTTTCAGGTGCCTTAGAGCCTGCATGCCTCAATGGCAGGTTCTTCGTGTTCGACGTGAGGTTTTCATCATTGGCCTCCGATCGGATGATTCTGCGGGTGTTCGACACCAGCGCATTGATTCACACGCCGTGGATTGTACCTATAAGTACCTTGAGGACCATTGTCATTATTGGTGGTACCTCTCGCGTTTGTTAACAGTTTTCATCATTGACTGGTAATCAGACAATGTTCATGCATGTTCGACTTCAGCTCCTGTATTCACATGCTTGAACTTGTACTTTGTTCGGTTGGGATGGAGCGCAAGACCCTGGTTTGTCTGTTATGAACCAGGCTGCGATTTTGTGGATTGTTATTGCATGACTCATTGATGGATGGCTGCGCCCATACCTGAGTCTTTGGGATGGCTGCGACCATACCCTCTTATCTTTATGGTCTCTTCAGCTGGGTGGCTGCGTCCATACCACAAACCTTCTTCGTATGTCTTTTGGATGGCTGTGCCCATGCCTAGACTACATGTGATTGAGATATCAGTTGTATATTCATGCAGGTCCTTCCTGGTGGTGTTCCAGTTCAGCAGTTTTGTAAAGCATTTCACCCCTCCCACTCTCTCGGGCTTCATGCTTTAGGGGGCATCTGTTACGCAGTAATTTGTCACTGTCTCCCTGTCAGTCTCCCTACTGTCTCATGAAATCAAATGCACCATGCTCATGCTCTCTAAACTGGCCAAAAGACCCACTTTGCCTAAGTTTATTGCATCAGCGCGTCTGTTATTAAAATAACCGCGCTGACGGGCGGCTTATAGTGTAACTGGTGCGCTGCCAGCGCGGAAGCACATAGGTTTCCCGCGCTGCCAGCGCGGAAGCACATAGGTTTCCCGCGCTGGTCGAATTTTATGCGCCAGCGCATCCTATGAAAGTATCGAGCCGCGCTGACACAGTCTGCTCTGTTTATGTGATGCGCTGTCAGCGCGTCAGTTCAGTATTGCACCCGCGTTGATCCAGTTTGGGCGAATTTGTTCCAACAGCCAACCTTCCAGATGGTCCCAGGCTTGGTTGTTAGCCTTGTGAGTGTCGCCCTCCTTTCTATGGCATGTCTGTTCGTCATTTGGAACCACCTTCCTTGAAGATAAGCTTGTCCTCCCACCATTTATGGAGACTCCTTCTCTACTTAAACCTCCACCATTACCATGAGCAGCTAGTTTGGATAGTGTGGAATTCATAGTGCTTGGATTGCTGCTGTTAGTAGGTAGTTGGTGTGACAAGTGTGGTTTTGTTAGAGGAAGCTCAAGGAAGGTTGTGAGTATTGCTTGTGTGAGAGAGAGCTTTTGTGTTTGGGAGAATCTACCTCCAAGGGTGAATGTTTAAGAGACTTGCTGGCTGGACCCTCAAGAGAAGGACTCAGCGTCAGAACATTGGTTGTACCTTTCTCTGTTATTGATTTAATAATAGATGACTACTGTTATGGTTCCATTCTCATTTGTCTTTCTGATGGTTAAATGTGAATTACATCCTTTCTGACTGATGTATAATTGCTTTTATTAGATTTCACGCTGGTGTTTGTCTGTCTCTTCGTGTGTGCAGGTATCTATTCGCGGAGATCGTGGAAGATCGTGACCGGCCAGAGCGAAGAAGCGAGAGCGGCATCTCTTCATCAAACAATAGCGTTGGAATCCAAGTAGGTGTTCTTTGCCTCTTGATTATTTGCAATTAGGAACTTGCACAGTAGCATTGATTGATTGTTGCTAGACCCATTCTGGGCTAGTAGGGATCGCCTCTATCCGTAGAGGGGATTTACCTCTTCAACAGTGAGTACAATGGTCAAGTGTTTCTTGGGTGATCACTGTCTCGAAGTACAATACAGTATCAAAACAACACTACAGTATCACGATGCAAGGACTGCACAATAATTAAAGAAACAACAATATCTCCATGCAAGAAGTGCATTATTATAGACTTGAGGAAGATCACATGACACTTTGTCTCAACATCTGGACAATGATAATCATGATTTCAATGAAGACATTATATCAAGTAATGGATATCTCAATGGTATGGTGAAGACATTGGTGAAAGCACAACAATGATGTTAGATCTCAATAGTGCAGCAATAATGATGATATCAATAGTGACAAGGAAGAAGAATGGTGTCTTTGTCTTGGAGTGGTAGAGAGGGTCAAATGTCAAGGTCTTGGTGTTCATTAATTGGAATCTCTATAAGAATAATTACATGTGGGATTTCCTCTCCAAGAGGGAGAGGTTTTGGCCCTAGAAAAACGCAAACTTCTTGAGTCTTTGTCTCTTTGTTTTGATAACAATTTGATGAAGTAAACACACACACTAATAATAAGAAGAAGATCAAGCTAAGACAAACTGTAAAAAGCACTTCACAAATTATTATCAAGTCTAGAAGAATATTACTAATTCTAACCGCCCTAGATTCTTCAACATGGTATCAAAGCTAACGTGTTGAAGTCAAATAAAGGGAAGCAAAAAGATACATACAAGGATTTGTCTTCAAGACATCAAAGCAGGTTGAAAGGAGTAAAGGAGTAAGTATACACCAAGTAGGTCTACAACAGTCATGACATATTAAATTTAGTAATTATAGTCATGCACTCAACTCATGCTCATTTTGATAGAGTATATCAATAATCCTCACTTCTTAATCACTAAACTTTCTCCAAGCCATACAAGAAAGTCTCAGTGTATATATATATATATATATATATATATATATATATATATATATATATATTGCATAAGTAATCCAAGGAATATCTCTCACAATCCACATTTCAATATAGTTATCACATCAAGGCAGTTTCGGTGATGAGACAGTCTCTCTATACAACGCCACCCACAGTTTAGCTATGTTACTCAGTGACATGTTTGGGCTCTCTATACATTACATCTCTACACAAATCTATGCACATAGACATCACTGTCTTAGTGTAGTACCATATCAATATACTTGTCACAGTCTCAAACTCTGTCTATGAATATGATCTCAATAGCATGATGCTCGGATTAGCACATAGTATCACTAGAATGTCAACAATATGTTGAAATCAAAAATACCCTAAAGATGAATTGGGAAGGTCATGAAGCAGTTTCAGTGATGTCAAGACCACTGATGTCATAGTGCTAGAAGGTCCCCAAGAAAGTCATGATGAAATGATACTAATGATAGGAAACTCAAGCAACATCAAAGTGAATATCTCCTCTTCACACACCAAGTAAGTATATTTTAATTTTATAATCAGATTTGGTTAAATGATTTCATGATTGTAAGGGGGTTTATAAATTGGTCAGATAATTGAAAGTGCTTGCATAGAATAAGGAGGATTGTCATAATCCTCATAGAAAAGAGAAATAATTGATATCTATGAAAAGGTCTATGAAGGTCAAGCATTGGTCAAATCCATCAAGAGATTCATGGGATTCATATTATATCACTTAAACGTCTTCTCATACCTAAATAGCAGAAGAGGAGACCTAAAGAGAGGTATATGGAATGATAGATATACTCTCAGAAATTAAAGTAAAGAAGGTCACTTCATAGACCTACACTATAGTTATCAAAGAGTGAAGGAATAACTTCATGAAGATCTAGGAAAGCTGATAAGAAGGAAGTCATCATTGATTAGCAAGGTAACAAATATCAATGAACAAAGAAGATTGCCTCACCCAAAAATTTGTGGTCTCTATGCTAGATAGAGAAAGACAAGTTGCAATCTATAGTATTAAAGAATGAAAAAATTCAACCTTGTGCAGAAAAGATAGGCAAGGTTGACAAAAATAAGTATAGTTAAGATTCAATGCTATAGAAAGATTTTGGAAGTTCATATCATTGAAAGATGGAGGAAGCTAAAGAAAAGGGCCAAGGAAAGAGGAAGTATCAAATCTCTTCTATGAGTAAGATAGTATCCCTCACAAAATGATCCTATCATAAGCTCCTATATCTTGTGTTATAAGATATGACAATGATCATAAGATGCATCATCTCATCATGAAGGGAAAAAGGGACAAAAACCATGGTAGTCAAACATGAAGGATATAGCTATATGGAATCTCATTGAACATTGAAGGAAAGAAAAGATGTCATCCAGGACAAGTCTCATCATACATTAAGGAAAAAAGGAAATATATGCCAGATAGGGATATGCAAGATCCTCAAGCCTCTCTGAAGGAATCATCATCGAGGGATTCACTAATGTAGAGAGGAAGCAAGTGTTTCATCGGGAACTCCAACTTATGGAATTCATGGGATAATGGTGTGACAACATGAAGAAGATCAAGGGATTCAAGATCTCTTTAATCAAGGAAGTTGTTGGAAGAGCCTAGATGACCTAAAGGTAAAATGAGGTATGTATGCTTGTATTTAATATCATAATATCATGTCATGTGGTTGTAGGTAACAATGGATCATTACTTCTATCTTGAGGAGCATGATCAAAAGAAAAAGGATCTTCTCCGCTGAAAATAATGCGAGAAGGCATATGTCACAATAGATGAAATTAAGATAATATGTCCTCATATGAAGTATGACGTAGTTGACTAAGAAACTTTGATTAAAATATCAGGGAAATGGAATGTGTGAGGAAGGAAGATCGTGATATATGCAACCATGATGAAGGCAATCAACATCCAAAATACCAAGAATATTTGACTAGGAAATCTCCCGAAAAGATATAAAGACTCTGATGAAAGGTAGAAAAAGATGAAGGCCCTTGACAATGGATATCTTTGGGAGATATGTCAATAAGTGTGCAAGATGATGATACCTACAAGAATATGTCATGATGAAGATTCATCTCGTAAGGTATGATTTAATTTACTATGATGTTTTGATTTCT
Source organism: Pinus tabuliformis (assembly GCA_031772625.1). Taxonomy (NCBI): domain Eukaryota; kingdom Viridiplantae; phylum Streptophyta; class Pinopsida; order Pinales; family Pinaceae; genus Pinus; species Pinus tabuliformis. The sequence continues at coordinate 339,643,354 of CM062810.1, read as the reverse complement.
TGAATAATATCTGGATGATATATGTAGGGCTATGAAAACAAGACTTGTAAGTACAAGTACAACCAACGTTCATGTGATGGATGGAAACTCTTGATAGAAGCATGGAGAGAAAAGAAGTAGCCATATGAAGAAAGCTCCAGATATATGCCAAGAAGGCCACTTTCCATGAAGAAATGAATGACATGACAAAATAAGAAGGAAAGTGATCAATGGTTGTTGCCCTACAAGGAAGAAGCTCAACTAAATTTCATGACATCAAAGAGAGAATTTGATCAAGCAGTTAAAGAACCCACAAAGAAGAAGTTGTTGATATATAAAAGAGTCTCGAGCTAAGAGGGAGCTTTGAAAGAGCCCTGATCAAGAGGGATTTTGAATTAAGATCACCCTTGATTACAAAGGAGTGACAATTGTGTTTTTCTATGTCATGTGTCATGCACTAGATTAGGACTAACAATCGTAAGTCTAGATGAAGGCCATGAATGGAAATGTAGACACATGATAGACACGACATTCTTGTCTTCACTTAGGAAGAAAGAATAGGAGGATTGGGTAATCATCTCGCATCTGATACTCTTTGAGGATGTGTAGGGAATCCAAGATAAGAGTAGGCAAGAGGACCAATATTCTTTGAGGAATGGGAACCCAAGATAAAAATAGTCCTAGAAGGTCATACTCAGTGAAAACCTGGGTGGGTATGTACCTTGAGAGACAATGATGAAGGTGTCTATAAATCGTTGATCTCGCTAGAATTGTAGCTCATGATCTCATGGACAAATGGAGTTGTTAGTCAAGGCCTTACACTATGACAATGCTGATTGATATTATGTTATACAGATGGGATTACCAATCTGATTCTTTTTATGATAAATTCTTCAGATTGAGAACAACCAAGTACCATTGTAAATACCTCCCTAGTTAAGAGGGAGTGTTGAAGAAAAGGGTAACTAGGTTTGGTATTTGTCAATGTAATTTTGACCTTTGTACTTGTCAAGAAAAATAAATATTATTTTTATAAGTTATATGAATGAGTTTCTTTCTCATTCTATAGGTCTAGGAAAGTCAAAGAATCAACATCAAATTGAAGAGCTCTTCTTGAGCATTTATGTAATAAACATGAGTCAACCTAGTGTCAAGCAACCCTCTAAGACAAGCACCATACTTCAAAGAAGAAGCCTGCAAACCAAGCGATGAAGAGATTAGTTATATTATATGACACGTCGGCTCATATGTGGAGACACAACAATTCAAGGTGACACGTCTGCCTATTTACAAAGACACAACCACTATAAATACCCTACTAAGGTCACCACATAAACCAAGTAATTTGGAAAAGTCTTTGTAACTGCTGAAGAGAACAAAGCCTTAGCATACTCTGAAATCTCGATGATAATCACAGATACATCCTCGCATTCTTATCTAAAACCTCGATTAAGTAATGACAAAAATTTCAGATGGAGACATAATCATTCAAGTTTTCAATGGAGAAGGATACATGTAGTTTCTCTTATGACACAATGGCTCAGAATCTCGAGTGAGTACAGTGGTCAAGTTTTTCTCGGGTGATAATTGTCTCAAAGTACAATATAGTATCAAATAAACAGTAAGTATCACGGTGCAAGGAGTGCACAGTCATTGAAGAAACAACAGTATCTTTGTGCAAGAAGTGCATAGTCATAGTATTGATGAAGATCACATGACAATCTATCTCAGCATCTGGACAATGATAATCATGATCTCAATGAAGACATTGTATCAAGTAATGGAGATCTCAGTGGTATGGTGAAGACCTTGGTGAAAGTACAACAATGATGTTAGATCTCAATAGTGCAGCAATAATGATGATATCAACAGTGACAAGGAAGAAGAATGGTGTCTTGGTCTTAGAGTGGTGGAGAGGGTAAAATGTCAAGGTCTTGGTGTTCGTCAATTGGAATCTCTATAAGAAGAATTACGTGCAGGTTTTCCTCCCCAAGTGGTAGAGGTTTTGGCCTTGGCAGAACGCCAACTTCTTGAGTCCTTGTCTCTTTGTTTTGATAGCAGTTTGATGAAGTAAACACACACACTAATAATAAGAAGAAGATCAAGCTAAGACAAATTGTAAAAATAAATTCACAAATTTTGATCAAATCTAGGAGAATCTTACTAATGCTAACTATGCTAGATTCTTCAACATAACTGCTATATAATCAGGGTACACATGACATTGATATTTATAATGACCTTCAACCTTACATTTCAAGCACCATACTTCTGAGCGTATGTCTGATTGAACATATTTTTCCTTCTTTAACCCTTGGATCTCCATGTGCAAACTTGTGAGTTGTGATAGCATTTGATGGACTCCTATATGTGTATCCTAGACTAGAGATGCTTCTAACTTCATTGTGATCTCCAATGCTTTAGCTTGTGTGTTGATCTTCTACCATGATAATGGAAGTCTTAGATGTGGCAACAACATAATGATGTACCATTCTTTATGTAATTCGTCAATAATATGGAAATTTCCTTGATTGATCAAAAACTTTAGCCTTTGGTTTAATTCCCATGCACTTTCATTAGGCACTTGCTTGATTTACTTCATCTCTGTGCAACACTGCAACTATGACTTTGGGTTTCTAAATTTTGAATTCAAGGTTGTCTTTATCTCAGCCATCGTAACATTGGGTTTGTCATGCTATAATTTATATATAAAGACAACACTCTATCCTACAATGTTATGATAAGTTGGGCCTTTTTCATATCATCATCATTAATTTGTTGTGCTTTCCACACAGCTTCAACGACAAACCAGAATTGTTCAGGGTCTTCTGATCCTAGACCCCTGAACATAGGCATTTTCACTGTATTGGCCATATTAAATCGTGGAGGTGGAGGTGGAGGTGTGGGTGTATGTGGTGGAGGGGGAGTGGATGGATGGGGAATCCTAGATGTACCCTGATTTCCTAACTACGGCACTCCTACATGTATACTAGGGTTACCTCTTTCTTCATCATTATCTAAATCACCTAATAGAGGACTGTAACCGGTTTTAGATCCGTATATTTTCCCACTTCACGTAGTCCCAAGCTAGATTTTCTTAAACATCAATTCGCTCACATACACCCTTTTTGCACAATAACATTTTAATCCAGAGCTTTAATGAGTTCAAGAACTTACCTCATGGACCTTTGAAAAATCTTCGCTCAGCTTCGCTATACGATACTGACATGTCAATTGTGATTTATGTGATGAATCCTCCAAGAATGCTATTGATCCAGAAGTCTATAGCTCTTGTGATCTTAGTATCAGTCTCTTTGAGCTTCTTTACTAATTCTGGGGTCCAAACAAGATTCTTATCGTGCTTCCAGCGAGGCTAACTATCAACTAATTTTGCAAGCCACTCATACAATTCATCAGGGAAAGAATAGAAAAGATCTCGTGTTGTTTTGTATAAATGTATCTTTGTAACAAAGCTTCTATCGATAAGTGCAGATTTCTATTTTCTTGTACTGCAAACTCACGCTCCTTTCGATCAACCCAACTCTGAATTTATTTCTTAGTCGAATGCCACATCCACATCCCTCAAATAGATCCCAGTCCCGGAAATAGAACCATTTGTTGGCTTCGGGGCTTAGACCCACATTCAAAGTTAGGTTGCACTGACCAAACAAACCCTATATTATTGGACCTGTCGACAATGACCCACACAGGGAAAATCACAGTCTCACCTGAGGCAATATGGGAGGATGCTAGAACTAGGTTTTTGCATCCATAGCGGTATGAAGTGTGGCTGTAGGGTTTCTTCTGATCTAGGGCTCAATCCGACCTTCGCAAACCATTAACTTCATAAACACAGTCATAGAACAATTTCTTTAATTAACATAATTATAAGCTACGCATAACTACTTCAACATGTATTATTCAACATAAATAATAGTATCTAGGTCTTCACGATGCAATTATATGGAAAATATACTACAGTGAACAATATTCAAGCATAAGTACAGAAACTCTAAAACAGATAACAAAACACAGATATGCTTCCAAATCTTCTTTTATTACTTCAATTCTTCAATAATATGGACTTCTGACCCTCCGCACTCAGCTACAAGGGCCTACACACATAGTTGCAGACTTACCAAGTCTTCACGCCCACAGCAGCATAAGACTTCCCCTTTGCCTGAATATAGAAGATAAAAGACTCAAAACACAAGTATCATAACATAACATACTTCCTTAGACAAGCTAAGACATCCTTTTATATACTTTTCCTATTACAATACCATGGTCCGCAAACTATGAGCAGAGCTCAAAACAATACTAAAACTAAGGGGCTTTGACCTTCCTGAAACCCCTTGACTCCTACTGACTTGCGCATTGCGTGCTCTGCTCCTTAAAATGAGGAGGCTTTTACAAAACTTAGTCAAAATTGGACCTAGGGGACCCCGTCCCAACAAAAGGGTTTTCACCTAAAATCCCTGGTGTTCATATGTTATGATGGCGCTGCTTATGTTGTTTGAATTTTCCTTTTCATGTATTGTGTTTTTGATCTGTTGCTCATTTGTTCTATTGACTAATTAATGGTTAATTTAATTGTTTAATAAGAATTAAAAATTGGTTAATGATTATCCAATCAACGTTACACTGATTCACCCCCCCTCTCATTATAACCAAGTTTCCAACACCCCACATAATGGAAGGCATTACTCTCAACTTTCAGGGAAACCAATCATTCCTATTCATGTCTAATCATTTTTTATTTAGACAACTTAGAACTGTGACTCTCATCACTAGTCACCTTTTGAATATATATGACCATCTACGACACCGTAATTAATTGTTGCATCATTAATGAAGTTGGATCCAAATGAATTATGGCAAAAACTATGTGGCAAAAACTTGGGTTCCCAAAGCTCATCACTTTGATAGTATATGATGATTTCCCTTCATAATATGTAATCCTCTACTAAAACGTATCTACGGAACTCGCAAGGAAAAACATCCCTATAGAGATTGAGGCTCTTCATTCCCCTCTTGATTACAACATTTTTTTGGGATGAAGTTATATGTATGTCATGAAGGATTTATTCTCCTCAATATTCTACACAATAAGCTTTCTCCACAACAGAAAGATTGTCATTGTATACCAAGCAACAAATTACGAGCCTTAGTCCTCACCGTCAATAGACAATGTATTACCATTTTTTGGATCACAACACAAACTTATCCCTTCCTTTATATAAATAGGACTTGAAATATTTAAATATTCCTCACTCCTCGATACATTGGAGATTTCCCTATGGTGCCTAAGTTTGGCTCTGCACCTATATATGCGGTGATCATTTCTCCCACATAATCATCTCTAGAGACTCCATCACCGAAGGTATAGCTAGACATGGCATATATGAGTGGTACATGGTCCATACCTTATGCTATCACTCAAACCCATTTTCAATATCCACTAACTGGCTTCGCGTCACATCAAGTGATGGCCATGCTAAACCTACCTAATATGGTTTTTCTCTACTTGTCTAGTATTTGGCCCCTCTTTCCATGTCCCATGTTAACACTCAGAAGTTTTCCCTTAGATGTAAAGGACAAACTTCTAAGGTAACTATTTCAAAGAAAATTTAATGCCAAAGGCTAGCCCCTTCAACTTGGAGAGGGCTCTCTCCTTTAAAATTCAACTACTCAGTGTCACCTCAGCAGTTGGTTGTCTCTCTAACACAATCACTAGATCATGAGTACAATGTTGGAAATACTGAGGGGGGGTGAATCAATATTTCTTTTTCCAACTATTGTTTTACCAGTTAAACAATTTATATTCAGAACACAAGATGAACAATAGTAATAAATGCTTTTATTAATATAATCTTTGCAGTAAAATAGATACAATATATAAGTGATTGCAATCAGTTGCCAAGCTCCAACTAGGACTTTGGTGAGGCTCCAACCTCCAGAGCACCAACTCTATTTCGCCAAGACACCAATCTTGGACTTAGGAGCACCAACTCCCAAGGACTTCAATCCTTCTAGTTCCTAAGACACCAGTCCCAAAGACTCCAATCCCTCTTACATCTGAGGCATCAACCCAAAGGACTCCTATCCTTCTTACTTCTGAGGCACTAGCCCCAAGGACTCCAATCCTTCTCACATCTGAGGCACCAACCCCAAGGGTTCTGACCCAATCTTTTCAAGGCATGTTTGATAGTAATCTTCTTCTCCCAGAGCTCTTCTTTACTGAGTTGTGTCTGTTTATAGCTTCATTGTAGTCTCCATGCTACATCATCAATGACAGCCAGTATTCTTATGAAGAATTCTTTACAACTCTGCACACTGCCCACACATAGTCTCCAATAACCTTCATGCTCTCTGATAATGTCTTCACATAGATTTAGTCAGTCTACTGTTAGTTGCACTAAGCTCTGCATAAAGAGCAACTTCCTGTTCAAGCTTATGTTCTCTGCTAGCTACTTCTCCCCTCCAACTGTTTGTTGTCCTATTGGCCCTTCGCCCCTCTTTCTGTTCTGCTGGATCCTTTCACTGCCTCTGTCTCCTCCAGCTTACTTTCCACAACGTTCAACAGCATTCCCCAGCGTTCTCTTCTTTTCTTGTCTTTTATTCATTGCTCATTGTTATAGACATTTTTGGGCACTGCAACCCCAAGCATAAATGTCCATAAACTAAGGGCTCCTAAGTCCCTAAAAGTCTTGTTCCAACCCCTAAAAGAACAAGGTCAACTGATTATAGCTTCTCCCAGAAGTTCTACATGAAAAACTACTCAGAACTGGTCAAAACTAGACCATTTCACCTGCTCCATAGGCAAAGTGCGTTGCATCTCACCTAAATACACATAGTAGGTGCGTTGCATTTCAAAAAACCCTTCTATGGGGTGCGATGGGCGAGAAGGAACAAATGGCAGTGTCAATCCGCGAGGTGGAGAAGCATGGAATCTTCCAGAAACCTCTCCTGTGACACTTGCCTCTCTGAATTTGACCAGGGATGAGTAAGAGATCATCAATCTCCAAGTGGAATCAAGAACTATTAGAGGGAAGACACTAATCAAATCACAAGCTGACTCATCCCCCTTGCAGACATCTATATATGGATCCCTCATCCCAGAGATCCAGAGGCTGGAATTTTGCATCTTGTAAGGAATTGTTGTTGGTTTCTTGAGGCAACATCATAGTGTTGGGTGATGTAAGCTTTTCATGAGGTGAAGAAGGGCTCACTTGCTGAGAAGATGATGCTGGGTCAGAACAATTGGTTGTGACTCTCTTGGCTCTTTCTTGATTATCAATAAAGCTATTCAAGTTTTCCTCCATACTCTTGTGTGATTTATGTTTTATGCATTTGTATGGTCAATTTACATCTCATCCTAGATTGTTTATGATAATAGATCCATGTTCTCGTATAGTGTTATGCTGCTTTGATTCTACAGGTACTCTGTGAAGCTGAGTATACAAGAAAGCAAGTAGCAAAGAACTATCAGAAGAGAGAGGAATCGAGCAAGGAACCAAGCGCAAGACAGAGGTTAGTCTCCTTTATTCTTCTCTCATCTATCTTTCATAAAGGAAAACGAAAGTAGTTTTATTATGTTTGTTTCTAAGGTAGCTACCAGCCTTAGTGGGATTAGCAGTTCTGCATAGACACTTTTCCCTGTAACAAAATGGCGACTCCGCTGGGGAGCGAATAGATTGATTGTTCATCTGCATTTGTTTTGCTTTATAAACTTACAGATGGAGCCTGAAGTCAAGCCAGCTAGCCTTCGAACTGCATTTGATATGCAAGTGCAAAGTAGATCAATGCTGCTTCAGTCAATCTCTAGGTTTTGTTTATGAATTAAACAATTGATTTACAAGCTTTCTAATTGCCCTCGTGGCGGTTCTAGTAACCTCCTTAGATCTACCCCTGTGATTGATTTATTGATTACCACTTGCTTGGCCAAAATCCCTAAACTAAACTGCAAACTGTGACCCGGAACCCAATCAAAGTCTTGTCCCTGGTCCAGCGCACTGTCTGTTCTGTGAATCTCAAATTCAGCGCACTTCTCGAGTGTAGTAGGTGTGCTGCATTTCAAATTCACTATGTTACAGGTGCGCTGATCAGACAAGGCATTGTTCCTAAATTTTGGTTTCTGTGTTCACTCTTTTCAGATCTATTCAAGAGTTTTGCTGCTTGTAGTCAGTACACCTCTGTTTGAAACCCCTTTCCTTGTTGTTATTCCGCCTCCATTGTGCAAAGAACTGTAAATGTTTTTATGTATTTTTTGAGTCATTTTCAGTTCTCCTTTACAAAGAAGTAATGTAATTGTACTGTCGTTTCTTGATTTGAAAGTGTCGCAAGTGTCGTTTTCAGTCATAGAAGATAGTCTGATTGTTCTTGATAGTCGATTACCCTGTTACTATTGTATTCGATCTGAATTAGTAGTTTTTCTAGTGTCGAAACAAGTTTTCATTTCCAAATCGCAAAGTGTTGTCATCGTCTTCATTTTGATTTTGAAAAGAAACTTGTTAGTAATTTTCGCTTTGAAAAATAATTCAGATTTGCGCATTAGCTTTCTTTTTATCATTCACATATTAAGAAGGCTGAAAACAAATATATGCATGTGCATTTTCATTTAGACTGTTTGATTGGTTTGATTTAGGACAATGCATATAGTGTGTGCTCTTTGCTCTTTGTTAAAAGAATATTGTCTCTCTTTCCTTAGTAGCTAGGATTTTCATTGCACAAAGAAGATAAAACGACTGCTTATCATCTTAGATTGCATTTTAGGAATTGTACATCTACATCACGCGGTGAACCTGAAAGGCAAATTTCTTAAGCAAGATCAACTATAAAATAAATTTAATGAATCTAACAATGCTTTGGAACTTAACGCACAACATCTAGAAGTCTAGGCTAGAGACGTATTCTGGCGTCGTAAAGCCTGGTAACTGTTGTTTTCACTGTTGGTTGGGTGATTCCTCCCACGTACCGTCGAGTATATTTTGGGAGACCACAATAGGCTTAATCCTTTATCCATAGGAAGTCGTGTCTGCCACCCTATCGATTGCAATGCACTGAACACATCATTCGGGAAGATTGACTGCCGTACCGTAAAAAGTATTCTGCAGTTTTGCGATTGGTTTGGTAATCCCTCTACCTAGATTTCCAGAATAGTCCCTTTCGTTCCTTTTCAGACTCCTTAACAGAAAAGGTCCATCTGAGCACTTGTCACTTCAGGCTCATTAAAAATCGAAGGCGACTAGAGTCATCTTTTGTTTTTTCTTGACTCTTTAAAATTGAAAAAAAAAGTTCTGTCAAAGCGTCTAAAATTCATCTAATTCGAAAACATAATTCCCCTTTATTTTTAGTTGATCGAGTAATCCGCAATCGTGGAAGAAAGTCAATTGAAACCCCGTCGTTCGCGAAGTCTTACGAGTCAACCGTCTTTGTCTTCGGAATCGAAACTATTACGGACAAAGCGAACTCGTTTAACCGGTTCCAAATCTCCTGGTAAACTTAGAACAAGTGTTCCAACACCATCAAAGACTCCGGTTACTCCAAACATTTCTGGTATCCCTGCCTTTACAGAAGAAGTTCAGCAGCCACCGAAGGACAGTAGTACTGATCCTAGTCTGAGGGTAAACACTTGTGTTACTGAACCAGTTTCATCTACAACTGGTTCGGAGAGTGTTATTCCCCAAACATTTGTCGCTGCAGATTCTATACCTTCTTCAGCACCAGAAATATTTTACGGACCTGACGGTCTACCTCTTCCACCTGGTCTGATTGCTATAGAAGAGATTGTGGAGGATCCTACATCTAATACTCCATCGGAATTTGGAGTCGGGATCACTCTGTATCCTTCTTCATCAGAAATTAGTCTACCGCCAACAGAAGCTCCTGTAGAATCTCTAGGTAATCTTTTGGATAGACTAGAAATGTCTGAACAACCGTCAACATCTAGGATTGTGTCGTCCGACACAGCGACGACAGAACTTCCTGCTGTCACTCCAACAATGTTCGTCAGTATACCATCTGTCCCAACTAGCTCTCAATCGCTAGAAGGGGCCCACTCAGGGGCTATTTCGATAGTATGGTCCGTTCCTATTTGTTCATCCGGAATAGTATCCGGAAACTCTTATGTTGAGTCTCAGCAAATTGATCCTTCAAGGTGTCAATTTGGGCAGTCCGGTCCCCAAGGGAAAACCATTCCTTTAAGTACTGGATTGTCGCCGTATGGGGGGCAGTATACCCTTTCATTGTCTCCTCCAGGAGGACAACCATACGGGAGTTCACAACAAAATTCAGGTTATGCTGGAATTACATCTAGCAGTTGGGTGCCGATACTGCCTCAACAACCAAGAGTTGTATATTCAATGCAACAATGTTTACCTATGTCAAATATACCAACTACGCCAGCTATTGTGACGGTGTCGCAAGTACAAGCGCTACCTATTGTATGCCAGCCTCAGGTTTCTCAGGTTGTAATGCAATAGCCTCTTGACCCTACGACTCAACCACAATCGCCAACTCATGGAATGACACAGGCCCAAACGAGTACAATTACCCCTCATCTTGGTCAAACAGTTAGTATCGGGCAACAGCACATGGCTTCTCAACCATGGCTAGTGCAATACCAACAACCGCAATTCCAACAAGTATACCAAGGATCGAAGCAACAAATCTGTGCAAATAGTGGGTAGCCGTATATACAAAATGGTCAAAATCAACCATTCTACAATGGTTATGCCCACCAACCTTACCAAAGTTACCAACATCAAATGCATTATGCTGGTATGCAAAGACCAACTGCTCAGGCGATTCCATCTTATCCTGGGTATGCTTCGCCTAACCTGAATCAACAGTTACCCTTCGTGGCGACTTTAGAGTTACCGGTGTTATCTCAAAATCAGACCCTGATAGGCTGCTGGTCAGGTTGACTCTAAGTAACTATTTCAAACCTACTTTAGGCTGAGGCCTAGCCTCCTCAACCTGAGAGGGCTCTCTCTTGATGGATTACTGATTTTGATTAAAGATAAGATGGCTAACTCTTATAGAACAACTGTGAAAAATATGAATGTTGGAAACACATTAAAAAACTATCCATTGGGCTTATGGAGTCAACAACACCTCAATATAACAGTGAACTTAACCTTACATAGAAGTCAGGGCACTCAGCATTTGGACATTCAGAACATCAACTCATATGGGACCACAGTTTATAAATCTGAGTGATTATACATCTATACCACTGTAAGAATTAAGAAAAGGACAACATCACATATTCTGAACATAAGAAATCCTTCATGAATCCTGAGAAGTAAAGTCAAAATTATATTACTGAAAATGAATCTTACATAAGCCAAATACAAGCTTTGTTATAAAGTTTTCCAACCCTTATTACATTTATGTTTTAGCTATATATAGAGCTCTTATTCTAACTGATCGAGATTCCTCCTCCAGCATGAGGGGAATTCGAAAACTACTTCTAATGACACCTATTAACCTTTTAACTAACTAATAAATACAACAAAGTGTTGACTGGAGTTTTTTAGAGATCTAAATCAACTATGACTCTAACTCCATATTACATGCATGATGGCTTTAATTAAGATGATTCCTCGTTCTTTGACATCTGGTTCCCTTCTAGTTTAGTTGTGATGGTCTTCAAGGCTCCATGGTTGTCTTCAATGACACATGTTTTCCAATGCCCTGAAAGATATGAAACTACCCCTGTTTACTGGTCTTTAGTTTTCCCCAAAATATTCGAATGCAAATAAGCATGTCCTTTATCCTTTAATTACCCAAAATGGAGCAGATTGCCACGTCCTTGATGCATTGTAAGCTTTTTCCCATGTACATGTGTGCAGGCAAAAGTTTCTTGTAAACTGTTTGATATATCCTGAACTGTGGTAAATGTGCTCACTTTACGGCAAAAATTTAAAGTTGGATTTGAATATATATTTTCTCCACCTGTCTTGACCTGGTTGACTGTTGATAGCTTTAGATGATGCCTTGTATGCCTTTTAGGCATTTCCCTTTAAAAATTCCCGCTTATAATTCAAAACTGTTTGATTTACGTTGAAATCATCACTTTCAGCAGTTTCGTAGCGCGCTACGAAACTGCTGAGTTATTTAAAACAGCTTGTTTTTAACCTGAGACCTTTATTAGCCAAGTGCTTGATTTCCATAAAACTTCTTTAGACTTTCCACAGGTCGAATAGGAATTTATATTTCTTCAGAAAGATAAGATCAAGCAAACTTGTCAAAATTTTTGAAACAAAATCTTACTTGAAATGAGAACTCATTTAGCAGGTCCTTTAAGCTGGCTTAGCTGTGCCTTCAGATCTTCAATTTGTTTCTTCATAGCCTTATTCCCAGCTCTCAGTTGCATATTGATTCTTCTGATGTACTTGGCTTCTTTGATTGCTGGTACTGTTCAGGTGTGAAATTGTGAATGGCCATCAACCACTGAATTCAGCTGGCCTTCTACAGCTGCATTCCCTTCCCATAGAGTTTTATAATACTTTGTGTGTATGACTGCATGTCTTCTAACGGCTTTCTTCAATTTGGCAATCTCATACTTAGCTGATTCTAATTGGCTCTTCAGGGCTACCATATTATTTTCTTTAGGTGTAATGACCATTTTGCCTGCGTTTTTCCGTGTCTCTTCCCCTGTTTCCTCTGTTCTTGGCAGTACTTCCTGTACTTGTTGGAATCTCCTTGTCATAGGTCTTCTAGGTTTAAAAACGAACTCTTCAGCTGGCTCATCAAATTTAAGCCTTTTTGAGGCCTTGGATTTCTTGGTGTTTTCTTGTTCTGACTGTATTAACTCGATTTGAACTGGTAGAGACTACTCAAATTCAATAGCCTGTAATAAGTCATTTAAACTTGCCTTGGACACTGGACTTTCTTCGACTGCTATAGCTTTACCTTTTTCCTTATTCATCTGGCTTCTTGTTCTTATCCTTGAGACTACTTCAGATGTGCTTGTTTCAAGTACAGTCTTTTTACCATGAGCTTTTTCCTTAGTTGATTGCTGAGGTTGATCTTGGATGACGAGTGGCTTCACTTGTTTTCTTACTTGTGACTTTGGAACTCTTTTAGCTCTTGCTTCTGTTTGGAGCTCAGCTATTGTAAAATCTCTAGCAGGTGGAGGAGTGAGGCCAGTCTGGCTTTTGAAGCCAGCCATAAAAATGAATGAATTCCAATCTCTGTCTATCTTTTGGAGTCCATCTAAAACCAGTAGTTTGATCAAACCATGATGAAACAAAGAGGTTTCACAATCCTCTTTCCTCAGTTGTACCTTATCACACATCTTACTCAAACTACGGAACAGATAAAAAGGTAAGTCTATGGAGACCTTCCCGGTGAAATGCAAAAGGAGTTTAAAATGGTAAGAGTAAACCTTGTTATACCTTCCTTCACAAGTCAGATATTTTTGTATGCAGGTGAGTAAGTGAGCATAATATTCTTTGACATAATTCCTGGGCACTGCCTTACTTAAATCTTCATTTACAAATTCATCCTTCAAAAACTCCTTGCAAGGATTCATGTCAAATTTGAAGTTTTTAAACCATTCCTCTTGTCCTCGTGGGATCTCTGTCACAGTAGATATCACTTCTGGCGAAACCTGCAATTCTAACATGGCTACTTTTGAATTCAAGCCTGTGTAGTTAAGTGCAAATTCTTTAGTTACCTGTGCGTGTCCTCCTTGTAACTTTTTGCAAAACTTCCTGCACCCGGCCTTTTTAAATGCTTTCTTCACCTCTTCATTTCTCAGCGTTATATCCAGGCCTTCAGGCTCAGTCCTTAGACATTTGTCGGATCTGTGCTCCTTTTTCTCCATTGATTCTTCCAAATCCTCGCAAACAATAACTACCAGCTTCGGTTGGAATTGTGTTTCAGCTTCTATTTGAATTCAGCCTCGCTTGATTATCAGCCTCGCTTGAATATCAGCCTCGCTTGAATTTTAAATTTTTCCGTTTAAAATCTTTCAAGATGTAATCTTGCAGATTTTTCATTCATGCAAGACTTACGGCCATCATTAAGATTTATGCACGGTTGTCTTTCTTGGGAATGATAATTCGTGCGTATCAACAGATCTAGTGGTGGTGATAGTGGCAATGAGTGGTAAAATGTGATAAGAGAGGTACATGAGCTGACATGAGAAGACACGGCCTATGACTCACTTAACGGACTTGACATTTCGGGAAAGACTCGCTGCGGAATGTACGAATCCATGATTTCGCAGCGCTGTTAGTTTTAAATTTTAATGATGCGCTGCGAAACTACCTAATCATGATGCGCTGCGAAACTGCCTAATTATGATTGCGCTGCGAAATTGCAAACAGGCACGGTGACTGACATAAGATAACAAGTGGCTATAGAAAAATGGTAGATGGAGGGGAACCAATGGGAGCTGAGAATAACTTGACTCAAAAACTCTTCAAAACTCCAGATTCTAAGGGAAAAAATTAAAACAAAATTAAACTAGCACTGACCTTTGTCATCGGGCTAGGATAAAAAGTTACATGTATCAATTTTAGTTCTAAGTGATAACAGTGGCTCCACTTGGGATAGTGTGCTCCTGTAGTACACTAAGAACTCGTATGTCCAGTGCTTTGTCCAATTTATGAAAACATAGATGAAGTTGACAAGCATCCTTTTCTAGCTTTGTGAGCCTTCACCTCGGGCTTGAGCTTCCTGTTCAGCTTGTCATTTATTTGCAACAAAGAAAGACTATTAAAACGGTTATATACAATGTTGTGAGAAACTTGGCAGAGATTTAATCAATTCTAATGCTTTAGGAACCTACCATTAACAGGTCCTCCAGCATATGGTGTTCCATCAATCTCTTGTAGAATGTAGGTGTTATTCCCATGGAAAGCAGAAATTTGATATGGCCCTTTCCACAAATTTTCAAATTTACCATGTTTACCTTTCTCTTCAATTCTAGCTTCCCATTTCAAGACTTTATCATGAATCTGGAATGTCACTTCTTTGATATTTTTGTCAAATGCTCTCTTGATCCTGTTCTAGTTTTGTTGATGACTGTCAAACACCTCATTTCTTTTCTCTTGCAAAGCTATTAGCTGATTAATCCTTCGTTGTATAGCATTTGGTTCCTCTTCTAGTCCTTGAATCAACTTCATTACTGGTACTCCAAGGGATGTTGGAAATATAGCCTCTGCCCCATATACTAGCTCATATGGTGATGTTCCAATGGACCTCTTTGTGCAAATCCGGTCAGCCCACAAAGCATATCTCAGTTTCAAATGCCAGGCTTTTTTATTTTCTTGCAGCAGCTTCTTAATGATTCTCACAAGGCTCTTGTTTGATGACTCAACCAAACCATTTCCCTGTGGATAATAAGCAGTGGAATGTCCAAGGGAGATGTGATACTGATGACAAAAATTAATCATCCTTTTGGACTTGAAAGCTTGAGCAATGTCTGTAATGATCTTCATTGGGCAACCAAACCTTGATAATATATTATTTTCTAAGAAAGAAATAATCACTGAATCATTTGCTTGCCTTGTGGGTATTGCTTCTATCCATTTTGTAAAGTAATCAGTGGCTGTGAGAATCCAGCGATGTTGTCCTGATGAAGGAGGATGGATTTCCCCTATAAAGTCTAATCCCCACTGCTGGAAAGGTGCTTCAACATAAATAGGAACCAAGGGCAGTGGCATAAGCTTTCTCTTTCCTTCAAACACTTGACATTCATGACATGTGGCTATCTTTTTATAGATATCTCTAAACATAGTTGGCCAAAAATAGCCAGCTCTCAAGACCTTGTTTGCAGTGGCTTTCCAATAGTGATGTCCTCCACAATCCCCTTTATGAAACTCATCAATTACTTTATCAGCTTCTTCTTCAATGAGGCAGTTTAATAATATTCCTCCTGCATCTTTCCAAAACAAATTTTGGTCATACACAAAATATCTAAGAGATTTCAATTTGGTAAACCGAGCTTTGGATTTTGAAAGGTTATCAGGAGCTCTATTATGCTGCAAAACAAATGCTATATCCTTGTACCATTCTGAGATCAAGAATTTCTCATTTATTTGGACCAATTCCTCTTCATTTTCAGAAATTTCTGAGATTTCTGTGCTTAAATTAATATCAATACAGTCCAAATTTGACTGAGTCAACAATTTGGCTAGGCCTTGACCCTTTACCAACTTTGTGGGTTTGATCTCAATGTCATACTCCAGCAGTTTTGCTATCCACTTTCCCCTTTTTCCATCTGGATTAGCTTGTGCAAGAATATCTTTTATAACAACATTTGGGACGTAGGCAACAATGTGAGAGTGTAAAACATAGATTCTGAAATCCTTAATTGCTTTCACCAATGCATAGGCTTGTTTCTCTAAGATATTATATTTCAATTCAGCATTGGCTAATGTCTTGCTAAAGAAAGAAATGGGTTGTTCAGTACCTTGACTTCCTTTTTGCAACAAAACTCCAGCAATTGTGTCTTCAAAAGCGAATGTGAAGATAAGGAACTCCTTGGTAAAATCCGGGCTGATGAGTACTGGTGCTTGAGTAAGTGCCTTCTTGATCTCTTCAAATGATTTCTTTGCTTCAACTGTCCATTTAAAATCTGCTCCTTTCTTTAACATCTTTGTTATGTTCTTGACAACTTCAGCAAAATTAGGAATGAATCTTCTAACAAAGTTAACTTTCCCAAGAAAGGATTGAATCTCCTTCTTACTCCTTGGTAAATCTAATTTTTGAATTGCACTAACTCTATTAGGATCAATCCTAATTCCTTCTTCAGAAATAATATGACCAAGTAGCTTGCCAGAAGTTAGAGCGAAAATACTTTTTGTTGGGTTTAGAGAAATACCAAACCTCCTACACTTCAGTAGGACCCGTTCAAGGTGCTTTAAGTGGTCTTCTTCCCTTTTTGAAAAAACTGTGATGTCATCAAGATAAACCACCACTGATTTGTCCTTTTCTTCAGCAAAATCAATATCCATTGCTCTCTGGAAAGTGGCTCCCGCGTTCATGAGGCCAAATGGCATTTTTGCATACATGAATGTTCCCCATGGTGTAGTGAAGGCCATTTTCTCCTGATCATCTGGGTGAACAAGAATCTGATTGTACCCTGAGAAACCATCAAGCATAGACATCCTTTGTGAACCAACAATGTTTTGCAGAATGAAATCCATTTTGGGGAGGGGGTAATTATCTTTCAATGAAGCTCTGTTTAAGTTTCTGAAGTCTATACAAATTCTGATCTCTCCATTCTTTTTTCTGACTGGTACCAAATTAGCAAGCCAATTTGAGAATCTGATTGGGACAATAATTTTAGCATCAAAGAGCTTTTTCACTTCTTTTTCAATCAGTGGCATTAGAAGAGGATTAATTCTTCTTAGCTTCTGCTTAAAAGGCTTTTCATTCTGCTTAATAGGAATGGTATGTTGTATGATTGAAGAGTCATATTGTTTCATGTCAGCATAACTCCATGCAAAAACATCAATGAATCTTTTCATCATCTCAACATATTTAGTCTTCATATCGGCTGAAAGGAATTTTGAAATCTTGACTATCTTAGGCACAACCGAGTCTCCTAAATTGCAGCTTTCTACTTCTTCTTCATTAGCTTGTAGTCTTGGTGATTTGAACACATCATTTTGATCAAATAATTTCTCAAGGGGAATGAGGCCTTTAGGAATTAAGTTGTTTTGTAATTGTAAGACTTCAGAGCTTTCCTTTGACTCTATTAACATATTCTGCTGATCTATCTGATTGTGTTCAAACTCTCCTTTTAATTCAATGAAGTTCCTTACATGTTGATCATCCTGAAAAACTTGCCAATTTGTGATATTATCTGGTATGACTGGTCTATGGCGAACCTCCACTTCATAATTTTCAGAAGAGTGCTTAGGAATGATAAAGAGACTGGTCGAAACAGCAAGAGAATCTGCAATAGAGTTTTGATCTCTAGTTTTGATGCTAAAAGAATAGGATTGAAATTTTTCCAACATTTCCAACACTAAATTTTTGTATGCTCTCATCCTTGTATCCTTAGTTTCATATGTACCTTCTACTTGTTTAATTACCAATTCAGAATCTCCACAAACAACAATGTTTCTAGCTTTCAATTTTATCAAGGCTTCCAACCCTAAAATCAGAGATTCGTACTCAGCCATATTGTTGGTACAATCAAAGTTTAATTTGTATGAGAGAAACTTACTTTCTTCAGTTGGACTAGTGATCCAAATCCCAGCTCCTGCCCCTTCTTTTCCTGCTGATCCATCAAAGTATAATGACCAGCAGCCCATGATGTCTCTTTCATCTCCTTGCTGCCCTTCTTGACACTGATTTTCCACAGGTTCATCTTGTGATTCTTTTGCAACTGATTCATTGAAAAGGATAGCTGACCCAAGACCAGTATCACATGAATAAATAGGAAAATTCTGAGGCTTGTCTTTGTTGCTTACCATGTAGGCCATCCTTGTCTCGCGATACAACCTCCTTTGTTCACCAAACACTGGGATGGTAGCATATGTAAGGTCCATCTGCATTGTGCCCTTGATTTTTGCTGCCCATGACCTTGAAAGAAGCATCCCAAACTTTGGTGGAATGTCTGCAACAACAATATCCATAACAATTGTTTTTGCTGGAATTTGTGTGAGCCCCACAACAACATCTTTTATCAAACCAATGCAATGGAATCTTTTTGAATCAAAGGAAAATAAATCCTTATATGGCCTAGTTACCTCTAACCCCATTCTTTCCATGATTACCTTAGGCATGAGATTATGTGATGCCCCTGAGTCTAACATAGCATTATGTAGAGTCATATCATGAATGCTAATGCTTATGTAAAAAGGGGGAAACTCTTCATTTTGTTCATCCTCAAGTCTTGGACCCAAGCAGATAACAGGGTTATCTTCTTGTACATTTAGGATATCAGCCACTCCTGGTTGTGAATTAAGCATTTCAACAATTTTGCTTCTGTATTTGTCTACCTTGAGAATTTCATTAAAAGGGACTGATATCTTAATTTTTGCAATCTCATTCTCAAGATTAAAAACAGAAGTAGTCTTGTCAATTTCTTTAGGAGGAGGAAGAATTTGAATATCCTTTTTGACAAGAGGAGAATCATCCTTACCTTCAACCACCTTTGATTTTTCCTTTTTATCTTCAACTGTCTTTGAGGTATTCTTCTTGGGCTGTGCTTTGTTTGCTGTAATAGGAACATCTCTATTCCTAAGATTATACTGCTTTTGCATCTCAAAGATAGCGTGCTGATAGCCCTTTAAAAAATCTGAAGGCTCTTCTCCTGATTTTATCATACTGGACTCATCATGTTCCTCCTTAGTCAAGAAAATCCCTGACACTTCTTCATCAAAACAATGGATTGATTCCTCAGGGACTTCAGGTTCATCTTCTTCATCTACCAAATTTTGTTGGAAGGGAGGTCTCACTGGAGGATCTGCCTGCTGATTTCTATTGTCTCTTGGCCTTTGCTGATTCTGAGGTCTTCTGAACTGAGGGTTCCTGAATTGAGGTTCCTGCTGTGCTGGAGGAGCAGAAGCATTCCCAAGAGCTAGTCGGTCCATCAATTTCTCCATGGTTTTCATCATTGTTTCAAATTTGTCTTCTTGAGCAGAGGTAGAAGGTTTCTCTTCTTCCTTCAGCTTAGTCTTTGCCATCTTTGATTTCTTAGCAGCAAGCATATTCACCTCTACCTTAATTGCATCATTTTGCATGTCAGCAAGAGAGGCAGACTCCCTTTCTCTGAGTAAAAGAGAGAAATCTGAATCAAATGATTCAGCATATCTCAACTGGGCCAAAGCTCCAGGAGGTTTCAAATGAGCTGGAATAGAATTGTATATTTTGTTAAACCCCTTAGAGAAGTTTTGGACAGTTTCGTCTGGAGCTCTTCTAAGATTGTTGTATTCGGTAAGGGCTTGGACAGGGTTGGTTCTGTTTCCCCATTTCCTTAGAAAGCTATCTTCAAATTCTACCCAACTATGAATGCTTCCGGCTCTAAGGGCTTTAAACCATTTTCTGACTTCCCCAATGAAAGTTTGAGCAAACAATCTTAGTTTTACATCTTCATCATCCACTTCTTCCCTGTCAACAAAATCATTGAACCTATCCACATGTTCCTCTGCTGTAATATCTTCATCTCCTCCCCATGTTGGAATTCTGGCAACATATTTGCTAGGAAGATCATGTAAAACAGCAGGGAGAGCTAGAGGAGCATACCTAGCAGGTATAGCCATAATGAATGGAGGAGCAGTGATAAACGGTATTGTATGACCGGTGAGAGCAGAACTAGTGTGAGATAGTGTCTGAGGACTATTTGGACTAGCAAAGGCAGAAGATAAAGTATTGGTACGAAAAGGACTATTTGGACTTTGCAAACCACTGACAAAGGAACTCCAATTTGGGAGAGGTAAACCAGTTTTGGATTTGAGCAAAACTTCAAAAGGATCAAGCTCTTTGAGTTGATTCAAATCTTCTTCTAACAGTAATTCTGAAGTAACAACCTCCCAAATCTCTTCCTTATCTTTTTGTGACACTAAGGGATGAAGTATCAATGCCTCTTTTTTGTAAATCTAAAATAATTCCAATAAGTTCTTCTTCGTTCTCAGACCTCAACAATACCTCATGAATTTTATCATCTACAATTTTATCTTAAGGACTTCTAGAAAATTGAGGGAACAAAGATTTTGATACAGATGAAGTACCTGGTGTATCAGGAAATCTTTGCCTGCTCCTTGAGATGGTGTTTGGATTATCCACAGGAGTAGGTGGATCTGGGTCAGGATTACTCCTTGTATATCTTCCTCTCGAAGCCACCTTTTTAACTTTAAGATTGTATGGAGTCACCAAGGTAGAATGCAGCCTCGAAAACCTTCTGAGCTCCTACTACCTTCAGAAGTTCAGCTTCATGATTTCGGGAATGAGTAATCTTCAGGCTCCCGGCAGACGCACCAAAATGTTATCTCAAAATCAGACCCTTATAGGCTGCTGGTCAGGTTGACTCTAAGTAACTATTTCAAACCTACTTTAGGCTGAGGCCTAGCCTCCTCAACCTGAGAGGGCTCTCTCTTGATGGATTACTGATTTTGATTAAAGATAAAATGGCTAACTCTTATAGAACAACTGTGAAAAATATGAATGTTGGAAACACATTAAACAACTATCCATTGGGCTTATGGAGTCAACAACACCTCAATATAACAGTGAACTTAACCTTACATAGAATTCAGGGCATTCAGCATTTGGACATTCAGAACATCAACTCATATGGGACCACACAGTTTATAAATGTATACAAGAAATCAGAGCACATTCAGTGAATTCTGAGTGATTATACATCTATACCACTGTAAGAATTAAGAAAATGACAACATCACATATTCTGAACATAAGAAATCCTTCATGAATCCTGAGAAGTAAAGTCAAAATTATATTACTGAAAATGAGTCTTACATAAGCCAAATACAAGCTTTGTTATAAAGTTTTCCAACCCTGATTACATTTATGTTTCAGCTATATATAGAGCTCTTATTCTAACTGATCAAGATTCCTCCTCCAGCATGAGGGGAATTCGAAAACTACTTCTAATGACACCTATTAACCTTTTAACTAACTAATAAATACAACAAAGTGTTGACTGGAGTTTTTTAGAGATCTAAATCAACTATGACTCTAACTCCATATTACATGCATGATGGCTTTAATTAAGATGATTCCTCGTTCTTTGACATCTGGTTCCCTTCTAGTTTAGTTGTGATGGTCTTCAAGGCTCCATGGTTGTCTTCAATGACACATGTTTTCCAATGCCCTGAAAGATAGGAAACTACCCCTGTTTACTGGTCTTTAGTTTTCCCCAAAATATTCGAATGCAAATAAGCATGTCCTTTATCCTTTAATTACCCAAAATGGAGCAGATTTCCATGTCCTTGATGCGTTGTAAGCTTTTTCCCATGTACATGTGTGCAGGCAAAAGTTTCTTGTAAACTGTTTGATATATCTTGAACTGTGGTAAATGTGCTCACTTTACGGCAAAAATTTAAAGTTGGATTTGAATATATATTTTCTCCACCTGTCTTGACCTGGTTGACTGTTGATAGCTTCAGATGATGCCTTGTATGCCTTTTAGGCGTTTCCCTTTAAAAATTCCCGCTTATAATTCAAAACTGCTTGATTTACGTTGAAATCATCACTTTCAGCAGTTTCGTAGCGTGCTACGAAACTGCTGAGTTATTTAAAACAGCTTGTTTTTAACCTGAGAACTTTATTAGCCAAGTGCTTGATTTCCATAAAACTTCTTTAGACTTTCCACAGGTCGAATAGGAATTTATATTTCTTCAGAAAGATAAGATTAAGCAAACTTGTCAAAATTTTTGAAACAAAATCTTACTTGAAATGAGAACTCATTTAGCAGGTCCTTTAAGCTGGCTTAGTTGTGCCTTCAGATCTTCAATTTGTTTCTTCATAGCCTGATTCCCAGCTCTCAGTTGCATATTGATTCTTCTGATGTACTTGGCTTCTTTGATTGCTGGTACTGTCCAGGTGTGAAATTGTGAATGGCCATCAACCAATGAATTCAGCTAGCCTTCTACAGCTGCATTCCCTTCCCATAGAGTTTTATAATACTTTGCGTGTATGACTGCATGTCTTCTAACGGCTTTCTTCAATTTGGCAATCTCATACTTAGCTGATTCTAATTGGCTCTTCAGGGCTGCTATATTATTTTCTTTAGGTGTAATGACCGTTTTGCCTGCGTTTTTCCGTGTCTCTTCCCCTGTTTCCTCTGTTCTTGGCAGTACTTCCTGTACTTGTTGGAATCTCCTTGTCATAGGTCTTCTAGGTTTAAAAACGAACTCTTCAGCTGGCTCATCAAATTTAAGCCTTTTTGAGGCCTTGGATTTCTTGGTGCTTTCTTGTTCTGACTGTATTAACTCGATTTGAACTGGTAGAGACTGCTCAAATTCAATAGCCTGTAATAAGTCATTTAAACTTGCCTTGGACACTGGACTTTCTTCGACTGCTATAGCTTTACCTTTTTCCTTATTCATCTGGCTTCTTGTTCTTATCCTTGAGACTACTTCAGATGTGCTTGTTTCAGGTACAGTCTTTTTACCATGAGCTTTTTCCTTAGTTGATTGCTGAGGTTGATCTTGGATGACGAGTGGCTTCACTTGTTTTCTTACTTGTGACTTTGGAACTCTTTTAGCTCTTGCTTCTGTTTGGAGCTCAGCTATTGTAAAATCTCTAGCAGGTGGAGGAGTGAGGCCAGTCTGGCTTTTGAAGCCAGCCATAAAAATGAATGAATTCCAATCTCTGTCTATCTTTTGGAGTCCATCTAAAACCAGTAGTTTGATCAAACCATGATGAAACAAAGAGGTTTCACAATCCTCTTTCCTCAGCTGTACCTTATCACACATCTTACTCAAACTACGGAACAGATAAAAAGGTAAGTCTATGGAGACCTTCCCGGTGAAATGCAAAAGGAGTTTAAAATGGTAAGAGTAAACCTTGTTATACCTTCCTTCACAAGTCAGATATTTCTGTATGCAGGTGAGTAAGTGAGCATAATATTCTTTGACATAATTCCTGGGCACTGCCTTACTTAAATCTTCATTTACAAATTCATCCTTCAAAAACTCCTTGCAAGGATTCATGTCAAATTTGAAGTTTTTAAACCATTCCTCTTGTCCTCGTGGGATCTCTGTCACAGTAGATATCACTTCTGGCGAAACCTGCAATTCTAACATGGCTACTTTTGAATTCAAGCCTGTGTAGTTAAGTGCAAATTCTTTAGTTACCTGTGCGTGTCCTCCTTGTAACTTTTTGCAAAACTTCCAGTACCCGGCCTTTTTAAATGCTTTCTTCACCTCTTCATTTCTCAGCGTTATATCCAGGCCTTCAGGCTCAGTCCTTAGACATTTGCCGGATCTGTGCTCCTTTTTCTCCATTGATTCTTCCAAATCCTCGCAAACAATAACTACCAGCTCCGGTTGGAATTGTGTTTCAGCTTCTATTTGAATTCAGCCTCGCTTGATTATCAGCCTCGCTTGATTATCAGCCTCGCTTGAATATCAGCCTCGCTTGAATTTTAAATTTTTCCGTTTAAAATCTTTCAAGATGTAATCTTGCAGATTTGTCATTCATGCAAGACTTACGGCCATCATTAAGATTTATGCACGGTTGTCTTTCTTGGGAATGATAATTCGTGCGTATCAACAGATCTAGTGGTGGTGATAGTGGCAATGAGTGGTAAAATGTGATAAGAGAGGTACATGAGCTGACATGAGAAGACACGGCCTATGACTCACTTAACAGACTTGACATTTCGGGAAAGACTCGCTGCGGAATGTACGAATCCATGATTTCGCAGCGCTGTTAGTTTTAAATTTTAATGATGCGCTGCGAAACTGCCTAATCATGATGCACTGCGAAACTGCCTAATTATGATTGCGCTGCGAAATTGCAAACAGGCACGGTGACTGACATAAGATAACAAGTGGCTATAGAACAATGGTAGATGGAGGGGAACCAATGGGAGCTGAGAATAACTTGACTCAAAAACTCTTCAAAACTCCAGATTCTAAGGGAAAAAATTAAAACAAAATTAAACTAGCACTGACCTTTGTCATCGGGCTAGGATAAAAAGTTACATGTATCAATTTTAGTTCTAAGTGATAACAACCGGATCTAAATCGGTTAACAAACAATCCAATCGCTTACGCCCCTTGGTGGCAGCGATTCTGCATAAAATTCCGTCATATATTCCTAAATTTAATGGAAATCCGGGTGAAGATCCGTCGAATCATGTGATGACCTTTCATCTGTGGTGTTCATCAAACACCCTAAATGATGATTCGATTAGGCTTCGCCTTTTTCAGAGGACGTTAACTGGTCTGGCAGCAAAATGGTATATCGAATTGCCCAGAGCTTCGTTTGAAAACTTCAGTACCCTAGCCACAACCTTTTTAACCCATTTTCAGTTACCGATAAGGTACGAAACGGGAACAGAACTTCTTACCAATTTCAAGCAAAAAACGGCCACTCACATATCCGATCATATACATGAGTGGCGACATCAACGTAGAATGGTAAAAACGTATGTTCCTGATCAGCTTTTAGCTGAATGGTTTATTAATTCATTATTGCCTTCCATCACGGAAGATGTGGAAAAAGGGGGAGTCGTCACCGAAGAGCAAGTTATCGCTCGTGCGCAATATTTAGACTTGATTTACACTTAGTCTGGCACACTCTATGATAAAATACCTGACGCTCCCAGACCGGAATTTTCGGTCCCCCCTCCTCCTAAATCGAACAATGACTCTCATGTCGGCAATGGCATGATTGGCACAACAGACACGAAATCGACAAAGGCTACATCTAAAAAGGCCTGTAAGATTTCCAGTCAAAATGCAAAAGAAGAACTTCTTGCCTCGGAAGTAAATGCCGTCTCGACAGATAAAGGCAAAGAAACCAAGCAACCAGGAGGCAAGAAGAAGAACAAAGGGAAGAAGAAGAAACAGGAGGAACCATCACCTGAAAAATCTTCTACAAACACTTCTGGAAATAGGAAACCAAATCATCCATGCTTTATATGCGATGAGGATCATTGGACATCAGATTGTCCGTATAAAGCTGAGCTTCTAAAATTCTTCAAGAATACAAAGACCTCGGCGGTATTAACTGATCCATTTCCAAATCCAGGAACAAATATGGTTGACAGTGGAAATGCTTCCCCATCTCAAGTTCTGATGTTGTCGGTTTCCAAACAGCAAAATGATGCTTTGATATCGACAAGGAATAAAGATTATGGGAATCCACAGTTGTCGAACAACAAGGATAAAGATCAACCTAGTAGTTCGACAACAACTTCGACAGAAGTTGCGCCGCCCATCATTCCCGAGCTAACAATAAAACCGCCAAAGAGAGTAGCACATAAGTCGACATTTAATCCTCGTGCCAGAGCAGTACAGCATTATAATATAGTGGACGATCTGGCCCAATCGCCATCCGCTATGTCGACACTTGAGGTACTGCAAAATTGCCCATCCCAAAAGCAGGCTTTATTATCAGCTATCGGTGGGATAGACCCAAAGGATTCCAATCGTGTGTCCTTTAATCATAAAGGATATGATCCTCAGTTACCAGCTCAACTAGCTTTCCTCATTCAAGTGAAAGCCCTCAACAAAAATATTCATCGAACAATTATTGATGAAGGGGCATCTACATGTATTATGTCGATGAGTTGCTGGAAAACTTTAGGATCTCCAACCTTTTCGCGATCTTCGACAACATTGAAAGCATTCGACTGACAAAAATATACCCCATATGGTATTGTAAGTAACTTGCAGGTTGAACTAGGAGGGAAAATAGTAGAAATAGATGTCGAGTAATCGACGGAAACCTTGATTACAACATCCTACTGGGAAGACCATGGATATATGTTATGGCTGTTGTTGTGTCGACCTATTTTAGGAAGATTGCATTTCCCTTTCAAGGGGGGATTACAATCGTCGATCAACAAACTTTCCTCCCTAACATTTCTCAAGTTACGGGAAGCATTCCAATGATCCATGGAAGCCCCCATTCGCTTCAAAATATCAGAGTAGGCCTACTAAAAGACCCAATATTAATGGGAACTTTTTCCCTTCTGCCTCCAATAAATCTGGCGGAAGTAGCATCGGTAGGAACCTGCAATATGATATCTTCGATTGAAAAGATCTCAGATAATGAAATAAACATGGATCATACGCAGGTATTGCCTCCAAGCCCAATGGAAATATTGTAGCAATCAATGTTCCTAACATGGGAGGCAAACCCGAGTCAACGCTCATCAAGTGTTTGGATAGATAGGTCTAAGGAATATGGCACCCCTTCAGATCCTTGGTCATGAGTGCATTACACCGACGAAGGAATTGTTCAATCAATGGTAATTGAAGGGGCACCATGGGAAGATTACCACCATCGTTCCCTTCTTCTAGATTGTGAAGAAGATACTCCTGATGACCTTCATCATCCTTTAGTTTTTTATTTCTTATCAAATACTGTAAACACGGTGGATTCCAAGCGAAACTTGTCCAACATTGAAGAGACTATCGCCATAAATATCTCGACCAGAACAGATGTTGTAGAGAATATTTATGTTGGAAAATGTTGTTCTCCTTCAGAACTGGAAATATATAACGCTCTTTTTCGCGAATTCATAGATGTCTTTGCTTGGTCATATAATGAAATTCCAGGCATTGACTCGAGTATCGTTGAACACGAAATTAAGATGTATCTAGATGTCAAACCAGTACGACAACGGCTATGGCAGGTGCACCCCAAGAAAGCCGCTGCTATCAAGGCGAAAGTTGAAAGGCTCCTCCATGCTGGTTTCATTTACCCGGTTCCTCTAACCAATTGGGTATCGAACATTGTTCCTGTTATGAAAAAACAAGGAACGATCAGAGTGTGCATCAATTATAGGGATGTAAATCAAGCTTGTCCAAAAGACAACTACCCTACACCCTTTATTGACCAAATAATTGATGAATGTGCTGGATGTGAAATCTTTTCATTTATGGATGGATTCTCTGGGTATAATCAAATAAATATCCGCCCACAGGACCAGTCAAAGACTGCATTTATTTGTCTGTGGGGCACATTCGCATATCGAAAATTACCCTTTGGTTTAAAGAACATAGGGGCAACATTTCAAAGGGCAATGAATTATGCCTTCCATGACATCAAAAACATCGTTCAACCATATCTCGATGACCTTCTGACTCATTCGCGAAAGCGGACTGATCATCCGCAACATTTAAGAGCAATATTTCTATGTTGCCGACACTACAAGATACGACTCAATCCGCACAAATGTGTGTTCTATGTCAGTTCTGGTCGTTTACTTGGCTTTGTAGTCTCAAAGTACGGGATTCGTCTTGACCCATGTAAGGTTCAGGCAATCATAAATTTGCCTCCACCTTCAAATTTGCTTCAGATTCAGAAACTCCAAGGGAAAGCAAACTTTCTGAGGAGGTTCATTCCAAATTACGCCGAACTTGCTAAAGGTTATACACGTCTATTGAAAAAGGAAGTGCCCTTCGTCTGGGATCAGGTTGCGCAAGCTTCCTTTGATGCTTTAAAAGAATCCCTAATGAAAGCATCATTAATGTACGCTCCTGATTATCAAAAAGACTTTAACCTGTATCTGGCTGCAGCGGATACAACCATCGCAATGGTTTTAGTTCAAGAAGACAACGGAATTGAACATCCTATATATTATTTGAGTAAGAACTTAAATGATACAGAAAGAAAATATTCTTATGTTGAAAATCTAGCGCTCGCAGCTGTTCAAGCGATACAGAGATTTCGACACTATGTCCTCTTTCGAAAAACTACCATTCTATCAGATTGCAACCCCATGACTTATATATTGTTGAGACAGTTGCTGGGGGGAAAATATTCAAAATGGATAGCAATTCTACAAGAGTTTGATCTGGAATTTGTAAAATCCAAGTCAAAGAAAGCCCTGGTTTTCGCAGAATTATTATGCAATCTCCCATCGTCATCCAACGATGAAACATCCGAAGAAACAATCGTGGATGAATATTTGTTTCTAATATCTTCAAGCAATCCGTGGTATGGAGATATAATCATTTATCTCCAAACCCAAAAATATAGGCCTAATACCTCCCGCTCCGAACAAAAACGTATTCGATACCAATCAAAAGACTACATGATCGTTGGTGATACACTTTACCGTCGTGGTGTCGATACAGCTCTGAGGAGGTGCCTCACCCATGAGGAGGCCGAAAAAATCCTGAATGATTGCCATTCAGGCGCATGTGGGGGGCATCAATCCGGTTACACTACGGCGCAAAAAATTTTACAAGCAGGATACTTCTGGCCAACAATGTTCAAAGATTGCATAACTGCAGTCAGAAGTTGCCATGCCTGTCAAATTTTCGATAGAAAAACCAGAAGACCACCCGCACCTCTGCAGCCAATAGTTGTTGTTGGGCCATTTGCCAAATGGGGCATCGATTCCATGACATGTAACCCCACCTCAACCGAGGGGCATGGGTATATCATAGTCGCAGTGGACTATTTTACCAAATGGGCCGAGGCGATGCCTACATTAGATAACACTGGTGAAACAGCTGCCCTTTTCTTTTTTAATCATGTAGTCGCCAGATTCGGCGTTCAATAGGCTATAGTCACAGATCATGGATCGCATTTTCACAATCACATGATGGTCGAATTAGCTGCCAAATTAGGGTTGTCCCACGACAGCTCTACTCCATACTACCTGCAGGCCAATGGCCAAGTTGAAGCAATCAACAAGGTCCTAAAATGCATGCTGCAAAGGATGATTGGAGTCCACAAAAGGAGTTGGCACCTAATCCTGTACTCAGCCTTGTGGGCATAACGAACATCGGTAAGGAACGCAATCGGGTTTACACCTTTCCAACTGGTGTATGGCCTAGAAGCAATCTTACCAGTTCAGTGTGAAATCTCGTCCCTCAAACTCGCAATCGACCGTCTCCCCGGAACTTCGGAAGAGGAGGCTCATTTCTTGGAACTAATCCAATTGGATGAAACCCGTCGTGATGCCGCTTTGGCTAACGAAGCCCAT
The DNA here is from genome assembly GCA_031772625.1 of Pinus tabuliformis. Taxonomy (NCBI): domain Eukaryota; kingdom Viridiplantae; phylum Streptophyta; class Pinopsida; order Pinales; family Pinaceae; genus Pinus; species Pinus tabuliformis. The sequence goes on along the minus strand of CM062810.1, from coordinate 339,613,761 downwards.
AAGAAACGAGTCAAGGCACAGTTCAACAAGAATGTCAAACCCCGTGTCTTCTCAGAAGGTGACTTGGTCTTGCTTTATGACCAAGAATCCGATAAATTGGGAGCAGGTAAATTCAAGTCTTTATGGATGGGCCCCTATATTATTAAGCGAGTGTTAGCAAAAGGAGCCTACGAGTTAATGGATTATGATGGGATTCCACTGGCACAACCTCGGAATGGGTTGTACCTTAAGCGTTACTACGCATGATTCAGTGTGGCAACCTATATGCTTTTGTTACATTTTTTTTTCGCTAAAGTATTTGTTTTGTTCAATTAAATATGCTTTTTACATTTGTCACAGATGTCGAACCTATTGGAATATTTTGTTGGATATGCCGACGGAGCAAGTCGTAGTTCGCAGAACCTATCTTCTGCGGCCTGGGCCATTTTTGATCCAAGCAGCGAGTTAGTAAGTTTCAGAGGGGTATGTATTGGTCGATCAACGAATAACATCGCTGAATATAGCATGTTGATAGAACTTCTCTCTGATGCCATCACACATGGCATACGCCAACTGGTCGTCAGGCTAGACTCACAGCTCATCATACTACAGCTCTCTGGTATCTACTTCGTCCGAAATCCAACTATCTATCACATGTTCCTAAGGGTCAAGATTTTGGAAAGGCAATTTGATTTTATTCAATATCAACATATTTCCAGAAGCTTAAACACATTAACTGACTCATTGGCAAATTATGTGTTAGATAGACATTTGCAACATTTATAAAAAGAAGCATCTCATCAATATTTGCATCAGGATCATGTAACTTAACCAAAATAAAACTCCGAAAATCAAAAATATATATATAATTGTTTATGGTTTACACATAATGTTCTGTAACCAAGACAAAATTGGTCAAATGACCCAAAAATCAAAACGCTAGGGGGCACCCTAGTCTAATGATGCTGGTGATAACAAGTCACCGCCTGTGCAATCATGCGTAAAAGCCTAGTCCATCGACTTGGCACGCCAGTAGTATGTCGCTGCAACCTCAAAGGCAGCTCGTTAGTCCTCACATCTCGAATACCGAGAGTGAGGACCTCGACCTGATCCTGTAATGCTGAAAGAGTCTCGGCCACATCAAGGTCGCGAAGGATAGCCCTTCCCACAGCCTCTCCTGTTGGAGCGACAGCTGGCACTCTCAGGCGTACTACTGACCGAACGGGACCAACATCTACATGAGCACATGGGTTCTGATTAGTCTTGACAGAGTAAAGCACAATGACATTATAAAAGAAAAACGATAAACAGAAATATGGTCAAGAATTTACCAATGGCACCCCACTGCTCGCCAGCCAGCAGTACCAAATCCAAGTCACCCCGGAAGTCCATACCAGCATATGGGTACTCGGAATAAACCATCTCCTGATGATCGAACCACCCAAAGAAGGTATCAGAAAAGGAAATCTGAGACTGACCAGCATGCCTAGACATATGGTCAACCCATCTTTGCATACGTGGTTCAGTCAGTGGAGGTAAACCAAGTGCAATATACTATGCCTGCATCAGTGGTATCTTTTCTAAGGCGAAGTCGGTCAAAATAGAACCATATCCAAAGTTCTTCAATCTCCCGCTTTTCACCTTGGTCAACTGTTCTTTCATCACAAGGAGTACTGCATCACACCAGTTGAACACCTTCGGTTTGAGACATTCCAAGGCGTACTGCATATAAGACTGATTGGCCACATGAAGAGTCACACCACCAGCCATCCTACCAAAAGTGAACAGAATGGTCCTCACAGACCTATCAGTGACATCCCGGATCATGATCTTGTTGTCTTTACTCGGCTGAGATCCCTCTCTGCAATACCTGCGAACATAATCTCTCACAGATTCACCTCCACAGGCCGAACCTGATAAAGAGATAGGGGCACCCCGCCTCGATAAGCTAGTCAAAAAATAGATGTCCACTACAGTCAAGGGGATGGATTTGCCCCTAATCTGGAACACCTGGCTGGTAGGATCCCAAGCATCGAGCAAATACTGCAGCAAGTTGATTTGTTGTCTCATGCTAGAGATGCGGAAAAACTTCAACAGGCCACAGTTCCGCAGTGCGTTTACTGTAACCGGATCATGTAAAGCAAGCATGTCCTCTTCTTCATGCTCACGTTCTCGCCATGTAATAGTCATCTTACTCCAATAAATCTCTGAAAGCAAACAAGAGAAGAGTTAGATCCTGATTTGGTGAGAAACAGGCAAAAATTTCCATCAAAAACTGTGCACAAATTTCCCTCCTTGCGCCCATCGCACCTCCAGCTTAGTCCTAGGTGCGTTGCATGTCAACTGCCCAGTGAATAAGCTAACATACAACGCACCTTTCGATGCAGAAAGGGTGCGATGGAGCCAGGGCAAGTTTTTCAAACCCCAGAGGCTCAGAAAAACTAGAAATCAGGCTCAAAATGCAAAATGGAAAGGATGAAATCAAAGAGCTCAAGTTTAGCTCCTACCTAGTCCAGACGGCGCTGAAAATCATCCATAGAATCTCCCGGAATCAGCTGGTGAAAATCAAAGGGGGGAAGCACCTCCAAAGCTCCAACAAGCCAAAGTTAAAATGAAATGGTAAAATGAGAGGTAAAAGCACTTTTAAATTACTTTTTACATAATTTGAGTAAAATATTAGTGTCCTAACTCATTTTTCAAACATATATTGTTCATTTCTAACTGGTTTGATGAATCAATTGAGCATGCAGTACAATCTTTGAAAGAACAAAGCTATTAATGGTAAAGACAAGAAATGACCGTTATATCGAGCAGTTTTAACGCGGACTTCATGCTCGTTAAAAAATAAACATAAACAATGAGCAAATGTTTCCCCCGGCGTTTAAGCTCATTAAGAAAAATGAACCAATTTCCGGTAAATAACCATCGTGAATGTAGTACTTCAGCCTTTGAAGCCTTGGTCGTGTTCTCATCATCACCTCCACTTTGTATTGGCCGATCATTCACCCCCACTTAATTGTTTACCCCTTTTGAGGGACAGCTGCGAAGAGTGATTCTATTAGCCATCCTTGTAACACTGCTGTGATTGGGAAATTCCAAAGCTTGCCTGGAATCAGTTGCTACCCAAATTTATCACTCGTTCCTCAAAGACGAGTCTCCTTTAAGCTCTTTTCAATTGACTCGTAAAATATGAAAAGATTGCCGAGCCATTGGCATCTCCAGCTCGTTAAAGTGACCAGAAGTGCTATCCCTCCTTTAGATTTTAATCTTTTTGGACCTAAGGGATTATTACACAAAAAGATCAAGCACTTGTTTTGTTCGGCTCGTTAAAAGTATCGAAAATTCATCCCTTCCGTATTGTTTTATACTTTTTCGGACTTAAGGGATTAGATGACGAAAAAGGATTTTTGGACTTTCCTTTACGTCCCTTTTCAGACTCTCTAAAATTGAAAAGGATCGAGTTATCTTTGTCATTAAACTCGTTAAAACCTAATAGCGACAAACTTGTCCATAACAGACAAGAACGAGTTTCACTATTGCTAGGCTTGTTAAAACATAGCGATGGGTTTGCCCAAAGGGCAAATTATAGAACAAGCATATTTTATCCTCCTCAAGCTTGACAAAAATAAAGAGGTACTGGTCAACAATGACTGGGGAAAAATTGGGAAGAAAACTTGAATAAACTTTGTTGGTAGCAAGTCGCTCTTGAACATGACACTTTCACTCCGCATCCAAGTTGGGTTGGGTTGTTTCATTCACCGGTCACATCACCATGGTCACATCACACCGTCCACATTTGGGGTTAATGCTACCAATCCATCATGTCAGTGTCGCCGATATGTTCAAGAGAAGTCACTTAGAGAATTCACCTGTGTCTCACCCGTTGCAATACATTTACGCTCCATTCCTTCATGACCGCCACCCTGAACCTTATATCACCAGATCGTTTTCACCTCCATTAAAATCATTTGCTCCATTCTGTGTCATTGATGTGGGATTCATTAAGGCCCTCCTATGACGGATCGCTTCTTGTCGACATCAGCTCATTATCCAAGAAGTCGATCTAGGAACACCCCTTTCAGTGCTTTGAAGCTTGCATGCCTCAATGGCAAGTTTCTCACTTCCGGCGACAGGTTTACATCAATGACCTTCGACCGAAAGATTTTGTGTGGTGTTCGACGCCAAGTCCTTTATTCACACCACGTGAATTGTACTGTAGTACCTTGAGGATCATTATCATTATCGGTGATTCCTCTCGTGCCTGTTAACATTTTACATCATTGGCTGGTAATCAGGCGATGTCTTTCCATGTTCGACTCCAGAACATCTCTCACATGGATCGACTTGTACTTTGAGTGAAGATCGAACGAGATTGAAGACCCCGGATCTAGTTTCATCCATCCGAGCTACGATATATATTCAGGAAAATAAAGACATCAAATGTACATCATTGCTGCACAGACAATCATCCAATCTAAGGGATGATGGCTCTACCAGAATCATCAGTCTACACTCAGACGATTGTCTGTCCTATGTACATGAAAATGAATTTATAAAGCTGAGCATGGGAATGCCCACCTCAGCTAGATCATGAAAATATTATGAAGATAATGTATTGTATTGTATCTTATTACAGGTCTCCTTCCAGCTTGAAAGAACTTTGGATCCTCATGATAAAGCATTTCACCCGACATCCAAAAAGATTAACGACCTCATGCTTTAGGGGGAAACTGTTATAGACATTTTTGGGCATTGCAACCCCAAGCATAAATTTCCATAAACTAAGGGCTCCTAAGTCCCTAAAAGTGTTGTTCCAACCCCTAAAAGAACAAGGTCAACTGATTACAGCTTCTCCCAGAAGTTCTCCATGAAAAGCTGCTCAGAACTGGTCAAAACTAGACCATTTCACCTGCTCCATAGGCAAAGTGCGTTGCATCTCACCTAAATACACATAGTAGGTGCGTTGCATTTCAAAAAGCCCTTCTATGGGGTGTAATGGGCAAGAAGGGACAAATGGCAGTGTCAATCCGCGAGGTGGAGAAGCATGGAATCTTCCAGAAACCTCTCCTGTGACACTTGCCTCCCTGAATTCGACCAGGGATGAGTAAGAGATCACCAATCTCCAAGTGGAATCAAGGACTATCAGAGGGAAGACACTAATCAAATCACAAGCTGACTCATCCCCCTTGCAGAAATCTATATATGGATCCCTCATCCCAGAGATCCAGAGGCTGGAATTTTGCATCTTGTAAGGAATTGTTGTTGGTTTCTTGAGGCAACATCATAGTGTTGGGTGATCTAAGCTTTTCATGAGGTGAAGAAGGGCTCACTTGCTGAGAGGATGATGCTGGGTCAGAACAATTGGTTGTAACTCTCTTGGCTCTTTCTTGATTATCAATAAAGCTATTCAAGTTTTCCTCCATACTCTTGTGTGATTTATGTTTTATGCATTTGTATGGTCAATTTACATCTGATCCTAGATTGTTTATGATAATAGATCCATGTTCTCGTATAGTGTTATGTTGCTTTGATTCTACAGGTACTCTGTGAAGCTGAGTATACAAGAAAGCAAGTAGCAAAGAACTATCAGAAGAGAGAGGAATCAAGCAAGGAACCAAGCGCAAGACAGAGGTTGGTCTCCTTTATTCTTCTCTCATCTATCTTTCATAAAGGAAAACGAAAGTAGTTTTACTTTGTTTGTTTCTAAGGTAGCTACCAGCCTTAGTGGGATTAGCAGTTCTGCATAGACACTTTTCCCTGTAACACTCATGCCTCTGTCTGTCGGTTTCCTCTCTTCACTGGCCCTTTTGCTTCCTCCTCGGTCACTGTCATTTCCTCTGTGCCCTCTTGCTTCTTTAGTTTCTCGGCTTTCAATTTCCTCTCTTCGCTGTCCCTTTGGCTTCCTCCTCAATCGCTACCATTTCCTCTGTGCTCTCTTGCTTCTTTAGCTTCTCGAATTTCAGTTTCCTCTGTCTATTTGTGCTCACAGGACATGTTGATTCAATGGCGAGGACCGAGTCATACGTAGAGGACACATGTTCTAAAAACTGTAACAGTGCTCCTGTTTTCTCATGATAGCAGGCATACACAGGGATTGTTTCGTTTAACAGACCTGCCATGTCCTGATCGCAATCTCCATCAACATTAGTTCAGCCTCTTGAACTATCGGGAGCATTCTGTAGTGTATTTCTTCCTCCAAACATCGCACAAGCCAAAAATTCATTTACACAGGAAAAATAGACAAAATGGCTAAGGGGCAAACTTCAAGAAATTGTATACCTGCATCTATATTGTATCGGATCCATAGTGAAATCACAATCGGTGCGTGTATATCTATCACAATCGGGGGTTGCCCTTGGTGGAGGTCCGATGTGATATCGCTATCGGCAATCACAAAGAACCGCTTGACATGTTGTAACTCCCGCTCCTGAAGTGCCGATGCGATATATGTCGGTAATTGCACATTGCAAAGGTCAAAATCTAGACCTTAACGTAGACCACTCCCTTGTAGCGATGCGATATTAGGTGCCAGACCCGATATGACTCACCGCTCCCATGTATAAAGTTTCAAGTCCGCTTTCTACCTCCAATAGTTTATTTGCCTATGTATGTATGTTTATGCCACCGATAGTGCACATAAATAGTGCAAATGCATATATATATGGTTTGTGTCCACCAATAGTGTTAAAGCATACATATATGGGTTTTTGGCCGCTGATAGCTCCCGATAGTGCAATCCGCCTACATATACACTATATTACTCCCTGATAGTGCATTCTTTGACATTCTTGCTCCCGTAGTGTTATTTGTGGCATATATATATGGCTCCTCTGTAGCTCCTCTTGCTCCAATGTGTCGTGCATTGATATAAAGACCTCCTTGCATATATAAATGCCTCTCTTGCTCTGATATCTTGTAATATGCTTTGATATGCCTCCTTTGGTAACTCCTCTTGCTTATGGCTTGGCTATCCTGATGGCCTTGCTCCTGTCTCTTCATGGATATGTTCTGCTTCCCCTTAGCATCATCTAGTATCTAGGATATTGCCATACTGATATCTCGAATATTGCCATATTGACATCAATGACAACCTAGGTCAACAATCTCCCCCTTTGTTATTGATGGCAATATTCTTCTTCTCTCCCCTTTTGACATCAATGGCAAAGAAGTGCTCTGGGACTCCCGCTATCAAACTGCTTATGTTCTTCATGAATGGTAGATCTTCATGGGTCTGTGACTCCCCCTGTCATAGTCATCTTCTTCTTTTTACTCAAGATAGAAGGATTGATGCTTTATCATCAATTTGCACATTATTTCCTCTTCATGTCTCAAAAATGCTTTATCATGGCTTCAACAATGCTTAAAGATGCTCTACTTCAATGCTTAAAATCAGATTTCAAATAGTTATACACCAAGTGTTCAAGTCTAGGATTTTATGCTTCAATTCATATTGATGTCTCCATAGGCAGGATTGAGAGACCTTCATAGTCCAAATCTAGAGAGACTGCCACTGAGATTGTCTTTCTTGCTGTCTTTCTTCAGATCTGAGTTCCTTTTTGTCACTGTGCTTCTCCTTGAGTGATTGCCATCCAGTATTCAATTTCATTGCATTTGGATGAAAAGGTGAGAGGTTGTGCCTTACTGTTGCTATATTTTCTCAGTGACCAGTCTTAGCATAAGTTATATTTGACTACACCACACTCTCCTTTCTATGAGTCATCTTGTCCTTGTGTTCTTACACACATCTTTGCATGTTATTTCCCTTAGAAGATTCAAATATCTAGTCTATGACTATCTTTTAAATACAATCGCTGATTTGCATCTTCATGCATTGCTTCAGTTTTGTCATATGCTGCCACCTGCTCTTACTTCAAACTTTATTCCAGATGTATCTATTTGTTTGAAGATTGCCTCTATTAGTGTTTATAATTTATCTATTCTCACATTAAATCCCTGAGTCAAGACATAAACTTCTGTGATAACAACACCATAGTTGTTTGCCCTATTTCTTTAACAACAGTCCAAAGAATGGTTACAGGATCATGTTCTTCAGTGGAGTACCCCTGAGAAATTATCTTTATCAAAGAATGACTGTTAATATAGCTCAACAAGGATTTCATAGGGACCATTTCACTAATAGCTTCTGCAATAATGATCAAGAATCACAGGCTCCCCCTAACTATAGGCATCATCTCTTTTGGCAGAGTTTTCCCATAAAATGCTTAGATTGTCAAAATTCAGGCCAATGACAGATGATGTTGGCTGGAGAGCTCAAGGGACTTTTGGATTGTATTTCCTTCCTTCTCCATACTTGTGTAACTTTCTTCTTTTGCATGGTTCTAGCTTGTGTAAGAGCCCAAGTTAAGTTACAGTCACATGCCATATGACCAATGTTATGACACTTGAAGCATTCTACATTGTTCATGAATAAGAATTCATATTTTCTTCCTGCAAAATTGTTTCTTGGAGATTGTTGGGGACTATAATATCTATTTCTATGAGATGGTTGGGGACCATAACATCTATCTTTATGATATGCTTTACAGTCTTTTGCCATGTGACCAAAGTTTGTAAAAGAATAACAATAACCAAAAAATGAACTTTGGTACCTGGGAGATGGAGGTTTCCTTGTGTACTTTTGAAGCCTTTCTGCCTTGAGGTCCTTTGATGATAACCATTGCCTCTCGAATCTTCGACATCATCTATATTTCTTCTTGGAGTAGGATTTATTCTATTGTAGCCTTGATTTTTCTCCTTACCTTTGCTGGAGCTGGGAGAATCACCATTTCTTTCTAGCTTCTTCACATCTCTTTTGTTTAAAGAATTTTCATTCTTGTTTGAGGATTCACTTGCATATCCGAGACTTGATTTATCATATGGACATCTGTGATAGCTGAGAATGTCATCCAAGGCTTGAGAGCTCTTCAAGATTTTGTTCACCCCTTCAACCTTTGTTCTGAGGAAGACAATCTCTTATTCCAATCTTTCACACACATTATTCTTCTTGGCAAGTTGTTTCTCAGTTTCTTCCTTGCTACGAGTAGCTTCATTTGCTATTATTTTAAGGGAGATGATATCTAACTTCATTTTGAAGATTTCTTCATCCTTTGCTTTCAGTTGACAAATCATGGTGTTTCTTTCCTTTCCTACTTCATCAACCTGTCCTTCTATGACTTCCAATGCTTCCATGGTCTTTTCAGCTCCTTGTGCTTGTTTCCTTGCTTCTTGTAGTTGAGACTTGAGAGAGGAGACCTCTACCTTGTACTGACCAATCTCTTCTTCAAGTTTGTTCAAGCTCTTGTGCCTTTGTTCAAGTTGACTTGACAAGGTATCTTCCTACTTCTTTGCTTTATTCAAGTGATTTTTCATGGATATGACTTCTTCATGATGCTTTCTTTTTCTTTGATGAAATTCCTTCTTAAGCTTGGTAAGCTCTTCATCCCTTTCTTGTACTTGAAGCTTGATGATGTCAACTTTGTTTCTTGTTTGATCTTGGTCACCAACTAATGTTATCTTCTTAAATTCCTCATTTTTCTTCTTCAAATTGTTAATTTCTTCCATGGCAGTCATAAGCTGAGTGAGGAGTTCTTCTACAAAATCTTTTTCATTCTCTTCATATTCTAGGTCTGCTTTAGCCTTGACATCATCATTCTCATGTTCAGCTTCTATGATGGATTCTGGATTTCTTTCTAGATTTCCATCATCTTCTTGACTGATGGTCATAGTCAATGCTCCTTTTGAGTGAAGGTCATGAAGTTTGTCCCATATACCCTTTGTTGATGAACATTTTCCTAGATTGTTCTTTATAGAATCAGGTAGCCCTTTCAAGATTGCCTTCATTGCTTTTGCATTGTACTCCTTGGATTCCTCATCCATTTTGCTATCAGCAATCACTGATTTCCAGATTTCAATGCCTTGAGTCTATAGGAAATTCCTCATTCTTGCGTCCCATGTTTTAAAGTTCCCATTGAGCCTTGGAGCCTCCTCAAATTGATTGTCTTCTATTTTCGTAGTAGAGGGAGACATATCCTTAGGAGGATTGGAGACTTTCTTCCTTGACCTCGCCATTTGTGTTCTAAAGGTCAACCTTCAAGCTATTAAGCTTTGAATGAAGGTACTGGCTCTGATACCAATTGTTGGTAATACTGGGGGGGGGGGGGTGAATCAGTATTTCTTTTTCCGACTATTATTTTACCAGTTAAACAATTTATATTCAGAACACAAGATGAACAACAGTAATAAATACTTTTATTAATATAAACTTTGCAGTAAAATAGTTACAATATACAAATGATTGCAATCAGTTGCCATGCTCCAACTCAGACTTTGGTGAGGCTCCACCCTCCAGAGCACTAACTCTATTTCGCCAAGACACCAATCTTGGACTTAGGAGCACCAATTCCCAAGGACTTCAATCCTTCCAGTTCCTGAGACACCAGTCCCAAAGACTCCAATCCCTCTTACTTCTGAGGCATCAACCCCAAGGACTCTTATCCTTCTTACTTTTGAGGCACCAGCTGTCAGGCGGAAAGAGTCGATAGTGCGGACACAACCAACCTCCCTAGGAGCCTAAGACTCTCTAGTGACAAACAAGACAAACAAGAGCAATCCTTCTCTAAACATGCATTTACTATATAAGAAATCAAGTGTTTAGATCCTACCTGTAGTCCAACGCTGTTGTAGCAGTCTAGCTCCGCTGATCCGGATGAGCTCCTCCTTCACTTTGAAACCTGCATCCACTAACAATCAAACGATTAAATAGCACTTGATAATCTCATAGAATAAAACATATTTAACACATAGACCAAGGAGTACATGAAACAACTCATAAATAACAAGTTATTGAGAAGAATGGACTCATTTGCATTAATAGGAAACAAAAGGAACAATTACAACTTGAGCCTTGGTGTTGTGCAAGTCCCTCCCAGGGTCCATCAAGAGTTCTCCTTTACTTTGACAAAGCTCACCCACTTCCAAATAGAACAAGCAAAGATGGCAATCTCTCCTCACAAGCTTCTAAATGGGAGTCCTAATTCCAGCAGCATCTACCCTTAGAAATGTATAGCTTCCAACCTCTCCTCCTTCTGGCCCAATGCATGTATTTATAGTGCTCAAGAGGAAGTTAATCAGGTCCACCATCAATGGGATAATCCCCTCTTTGGATGGGATAGCTCCCTTATTGATGGGATAAGTTCCTCTTTGGTAGGGGTACATGAACCATCTGGAGGCGCTCAATACACGTCGAACAACCTTCTAGAATGCTCTAGAAATGACCACAAGTAACTTTTTAAAGATGAAACTTACGCATTTTGACCTTTACAGGGGGACGCACCTGCCCCTTTACATACAGAGCGTACAAGGACGCAGCTTTTGTGAACATTGGGTGCATACCCGCAGGTAAGGTTGAGAGAACCTGCGTACCCAGAGATAAATACATTTATAAAGACTTTCTCTCTTTTTGGAGTTTGACATGGAGAGTGGAGGCATAAGACTTGCCTAAGGGGATAGCATGACTGTTGATAGAGCCATACTAACTGTAAATAGCCATGGTGACATTTTTTAGTGTAACACCAGCCCCAAGGACTCCAATCCTCTCACTTCTGAGGCACCAACCCTAAGGGTTCCAACCCAATCTTGTCAAGGCATGTTTGATTGTAATCTTCTTCTCCCAAAACTCTTCTCTACTGAGTTCTGTCTGTTTATAGCTTCACTGTAGTCTCCATGCTACAACATCAGTGACAGCCAATATTCTTATGAAGAAGTCTTTACAACTCTGCACACTGCCCACACATAGTCTCCAATAACCTTCATGCTCTCTAATAATGTCTTCACACAGCTTTAGTCAGTCTACTGTTAGCTGCACTAAGCTCTGCATAAATAACAACTTCTTGTTCAAGCTTATGTTCTCTGCTGTCCACTTCTCCCCTTCGACTGTCTGTTGTCCTGTTAGCCCTTTGGCCCTCTTTCTGTTCTACTAGATCCTTTCACTGCCTCTATCTCCTCCAGCTTATTTTCCACAGCATTCAATAACCTTCTACAACATTCCCCAATGTTCTCTTCTTTTCTTGTCTTTTATTCATTCCTCATGCCTCTGTCTGTCAGTTTCCTCTCTTCGCTGGCCCTTTGGCTTCCTCCTCGGTCGTTGTCATTTCCTTTGTGTTCGCTTGCTTCTTCAGCTTCCCGAATTTTGGTTTCCTCTGTATATTTGTGCTCACAGGACACGTTGATTCAATGGCGAGGACTGAGTCATACGCAGAGGACACATATTTGAAAAACTGTAACAATGCTCCTATTTTCTCATGATAGCAGGCATACACAGGGACTGTTTCATTTAACGGACCTGCCACATCCTAATCGCAATCACCATCGACATTAATTCAGCCTCCTGAACTATCGAGAGCATTCCATAGTGTATTTATGCCTCCAAACACCGCGCAAGCCAAGAATTCATTTACACAGGAAAAACAGGGGAAATGGTTAAGGGGCGAACTTCAAGAAATTGTGTACCCGCATATATACTGTATTGGATCCATAGTGAAATCGCAATCGGCGCGTGTATATGTATCACAATCGGGGGTTGCCCTTGGCAGAGGTCCAATGCGATATCGCTATCATCGATCGCAAAGAACCGCTTGACACATTGTAACTCCCGCTCCCGAAGTGCCAATGCGAAATATGTCGGCAATCGCACATCGCAAAGGTCCAAGTCTAGACCTTAACATAAACCACTCCCTTGTAGCGATGAGATATTAGGTGCCAAACCCGATATGACTCACTCCTCCCGTGTATAAAGTTTCAAGTCTGATTTTCGCCTTCGATAGTGTATTTGCCTATGTATGTATGTTTATGCCACTGATAGTGCACATGCATAGTGCAAATGCATATATATATGATTTGTGTCCGCCGATAGTGTTAAAGCATACATATATGGGTTTTTGGCCGTCGATAGCTCCTGATAGTGTAATCTGCCTACATATACACTATATTACTCCCTGATAGTGCATTCTTTGACATTCTTGCTTCCATAGTGTTATCTGTGACATATATATATATATATATATATATATATATATAGAGAGAGAGAGAGAGAGATATAGATATATATAGATATATATAGATATATATATATATATATATATATATGGCTCCAATGTGTCATGCATTGATATAAAGACCTCCTTGCATATATGAATGCCACTCTTGCTCTGATATCCTATAATATGCTTTGATATGCCTCCTTTGATAACTCCTCTTGCTTATGGCTTGGCTATCCTGATGGCCTTGCTCTTGTCTCTTCATCGATCTGTTCTACTTCCCCTTGGCTCCATATCATCATCTAGTATCTAGGATATTGCCATATTGATATCTAGAATATTTCCATATTGACATCAATGACAACCTAGGTCAACATACAATAGGGTTTTGGAAATGATGCTAAGGCATAGAAAATGTATCCTTAGGCATGGAGTCATAGAAATTGCAAATCAATCAGCGATCATTAGGATACTAGTTGTAGTCATAGAGGCTAAGAGCAAGATAATTGACATACCCTTAGACAAAATTGCTATAGAGAGTAGTGGCAGAAAGGAACAAAAATTTGTTTTAAAATAGAGCATCTAATATATGAATTATTTTCAGTTTAGATGGAAAAGTGATACTTGAATGCAAAAGACAAGCATGCAATTAAATCATGAATTTCACTTCTTATACCTTCATCCAAGGATGAAGAAGAAAAACATTTAATGAAAATAACTGAGGAAAAACACATTCACCATGAAGCAGACTACGACATCAATACATGAATTCTTAGACTTGAAATACAGTTACGTTCTTATGATCATTAGTCAATAGTGATTAGTAAAAAAAAATAAAGCACATACACCAATTACAATTATTTTCTCCAAATTGCAACCCTGTACATTACAAAAATGATAATATTTATTGAATCTTACAAACTATTCAAGATCCAAAAATAATGGATCTCAAACCTCTTCATCTATCTATAACTTACTAAAAAAAAAAAAAATTCAATGAGGAGATGATATCTAATCCCCAAGTCAAATTTGATGAGGTGGCCTTCAGCTGTTGACTTGTCATTTTTATGGGAAACAAAATTTCAAAAAAATTGAAAAAATAGACCTCAAAGATATATTTGAATCTCTCAAACCATGATATGTTAGAAGAGGTTTTTTTTAATTAGTCTATTCCCTCCAAAAACCTATTTTTGTTTTAAAAAATTCATTTCCCTCTGTATGGAATATGTGCCCAAAGTTATAGACTTTTACATGAAAAAAAAAAGTAAATCATAGTGTTGCCATTTGATTTGTCAGCACCACCTGTCATATGATAATAGGCTATGATACCAACTAATTTGACAACATCATTTTTCATTGGTTGAAAGGTTGTGTTGATCATTAATTTGTCAGCACCTTACTTTTAGCATATGGACCATATCGTTGTCATTTGATTTGTCAACAACTCTCTTATTTTGTTTTTGAACCAACACTGACAAATTAATTGTCAGTGTTTTCCAATTTTTAAAGAAAAACTTTAAACAACTATTTCAAGTTCCTGAAGCTTTAATCTCTAATCTCAAGTTGTGATAACAATGATGAGCGTTTCCATCTAATCTGTCAACGATTTCGTTTAAAATATTTGAACCAACTTTGGCAAATTATCTATACGTACACCTAAATATTTTGGGAATCCAACCATCAACACCTTTATTTAACATTTTGAATTAGCGCTGACAATTAAATTGTCTGTGCGCCTGAATTTTTAGAATAAAAAATTTAAAACTACTGAACCTTATACTCTGAAGCTAGACTGAGATAACAATTGGCTCCAGTGGGGATGTTTTCCTCCTTGTGAGGGAGAAAAGAACTAGTAGACCGAGTGCATGATCCATTGGGATATTTCCAACTTCTTTCTACAACTTGTAAACTGTACCATATTGAAATCCAAAATGAAAATAATGCTGCAAACTCACAACTGTAAACTGAATGCTGAAAAACTCAATACTGAAATATGAAAACATGCACTTCCAAAGGGATACTCAGAGTGTTGAGCTTATTCACAAACAAACCAACCTACTCTAACTTACTGAGTGAATTTCTCAATCAAGTGATACAAAATTTCCAGTGCAACCATGATATGAGGTGGCTACTCACTAGAAATCTGATCACACCCTCCGTAAGCAGACAAAAAAATGAAAAAGATGACAACTCAAACCTTGATCTGAATCCAAACCCTATACTTATGAACAAAGCAAACTCCATCTTTTCTGATGATTGCAACGAGTTGGCCAAAGGATCGTCAAAAATATGAAACATTGCCTCTTCTTCATGATCAAAAGTAGGAAACTTAAACCTAATTCCAAATTTTTGGTTTGTCTATGTGCTAAAACTAATCACCCTAAAATAAACTGGTGGAAAATTGTTCATCATTCTCATCATCCACAACAAGGACATGATTCGTATATTCTTGAATAAAATGAGATGAAAAAACAATCTTACATGTTTGAGAAAAAACTGAAAATTAACCCTCATGTCTATTTGCTTGGGTAAGTGGCTTGAAAAAATATTGGAAAGATTTAATGCATGTTGTTGAAAATAGCAACAAGAAATGCTAAAATTAGAAGTGCTAAAAATAGCACTGTTGTAAAAAGCAGTTCGAGTACCAGTGTTGGATATAGCAACAAGGAATGAAAAATGGAAGTACTATAAATAGCATTTCAGGTTAGATTCCAAATTTAGTTAGTCCCTGAACTAAAATTGAGAAGTAAAATTCGAATTTGATCTTGGCAGCTATTTGTAAAATAATTAATTAATTCATCTTGAGTTAATTAGTTGTAGAAAATCAAACATGAAGTCTATGTGAAGACATGCAACAGTTTCTCCATTGATTGAGGAAGTTATCCCTTGATTAAAGGAGATCAGGATGAGTTGTACTTTGAGTTGTAATTAGTTAGCTTAGTTAACTGAGTTAAATCCAGTTAGATTAGTTCAAATAATTTGTTGAACTAATTGTGAGTTCAGTTAGTTAATGCATGCATGCATGTAACTGTTGCACTTCAGATAACTAAATATTCTCTCATAAATAACTCATGCATGTCAGTTCAGTCAGAGACCTAGTTGAGATCAGATGATGGGACAGTGTACTATCAGTTGGAGGAATTTCCCTATATAGGAAACTCATCCATGCAGAAGGAATTATCTCCTTCAAGGTCGCGCAGTTAGATCAGAGGTTAGTGAGTGTGTGAAGAGGCCAATTCACATAGGTGGTAGCACTGGACCCCAAGGAAAACTGTGCAAGGAAATAGGAGGCTTGGAGGGTAGAGGAGAAGGTTTGGAGAAGCCTTTGACTGTCTATGAGCAGCATTGTTTGGTTGCAGAGAGAGCAGGATAGCTTGTGAGCTGATTCTTTTTGTAATTTGAACATATTTCCACTTGTATGATAATACAAAGATTGGGGTTTTAGGCTAAAGCTTTCCCTGGGTTATTCTTCTGTGTTCATGTGTAATTGATCTTGCTCATATTCGATTAAGCTTCCGCAAAGTTTGTTGTAGAAGTAGATCTTGTATTTTGCTTTCGTATATTGCATAATCTATTGATATACAGTGGGAATTTCTACATGGTATCAGAGTGAGGTTTTGTAGAAAAAGTTATACATGGTATCAAAGCAAAGGTGATCAAAGGCGAATAATAGTATACAAGAAGGGAGAAGTTCGAAGTTTGAGGTTCATGAATATAGAAATCGAGTTCTTATCACATCTCAATTTCACCAATGGCGTTCAACGGTTTAAGACTTGAGTATGCCCTTGATGGCAGCTAGAATTATATAGCCTGGAAGGATCGCATGGAAGCAGTATTAGAGGATAACGATCTAAAGGACTTCATTGATCAAGAAGTCCCCAAGCCCACAACATCTGATGCTACAGAATTGGTGGAATGGAAGAAATGTGTGGCTATAGCAAGGAGAATCCTCCTGGAGGGAGTTCGAGACCACATTGCTCGAGCCTCCGTGGGAAGGAGACACCATTTTCAATGTGGAAAACATTGAAAGACCTATATCAAAACAATAGTGATCAGAGGAAGTTGGCCCTGAAAGACAAGCTTCGGAAAATCAAGTGTGAAAAGGGCGACACGATCTCTACATATCTGAACAAGCTCACCACCTCCAAGGATGAGCTTGGAAGTGTAGGGATCACAACAGCCGATAATGACATGGTGAGTCTAGCTCTCCTTGGTCTTCCTAAGAGCTGGCATAGCTACCAGGACTCGGTAAATGGAAGAGAGAAACTGCCAGATTGGGAACGACTTTGGTTGGATCTGATGCAGGAGGAGATACGGAGAAGCACCAGAGATGGATCTTCTTCATCCAAGGAGGATGAAGAAAATTGCACCTTAGCGAGTAAGGCAAATAAAGGGAAGGAGAAGGATTCTCATCCCAAATTGAGTTCTTCCTATGGTGGGAAGAAGTTTGACAAATCGAAAGTGCGATGCTTTTGTTGTCATGAGGTGGGCCATTTTGCTACAAATTGTCCACTAAAGAAATCCAAGATGGGATCCAAGGAAGGATCTGAAGGTGAGGCATTGGCCTCACAGTTCAAGTTGGATTTCACCCTCTTTGCATGCATGGTTTCATCCATGGTGGGATGTGGTTGGTTTCTTGATAGTAGAGCTTCTTTCCACATGACCGGCGATAAGAGTTTGTTCAGTACCTTGGAGGAGAAAGATCTCCAGATACTCATAGTGATGGGTAATGACGAAAAGTATAGTGTCTCAGGTGTAGGCACAGTTGTTTTTTAGAGGGAGCATGGAGCTCGCATTACCTTGACCGATGTCATGTTACATGTACCAGGACTGAGGAAAAATTTGGTGTCGATTGCAATGCTGGAAGACAAAGGCTATGATGTAGTCTTCAATAAGGGAAAGGTTTTCCTTTGAAACATCGCCATTAGACAGGTGAAGCAGATCCGTTCATGAGTCAAGAACCTGTATGCTCTTGAGGTTCAAGATGCATGTAAAGCCTTAAGGAGCAAGGCAACTGATGGAGACTTGGTGGTTGAGAGGGAGAGTACATTACCTCTCAACATGCAGCACCAGAAGAAGTCTCAGACAATTGTGGAGGAGCCGCAATTGGTGAAGAAACTTCAAGAGGTTGTGGAGCAACCACAACTAGAGAAGCCGAGAGGAGACCAAGTGGAGGCATCCACTCATGCAGAGACCTCTAGTAGGGGGAAATTTTGAGCCAAGTGGGCAAAGGGATCACATGCATCCATACCTCCAAGTAGGAGGTGGGGCGATGTGGAGTGACAGTCCTAAAAAGGCTGGAATAGGGGTAGGATCATTGAGATACCCAACCTCTTTGATTAGACCTTGCTATAGGAGCCCCGATGAGGAGTAACAAGACTGGATGAGTGGGTAGAGGCAGATACAGAGCAGAGAGAGCTACAGTACAGGAATACCAGGACAACACAGAGCTAGCAGGCTATAACAATGCGAGAGGCACAGGAGTGTTGAACCAGTGCAAGATGGCATAGAGAGGTGTGCAACGATGCCAGATGCATGTTGTGTTGCAGTAGCTCAGAGGTAACAGAGGGAGTACTTGTCAACGGTAGAGGGAGCTTCAGCATTAGAGGATGTTTCTAGCCCAACAGGGAGGTCAGTTGGGAGATTTTTTGTTTCTAGAGTTGTTGGAGCAACAACACTTGGGAGAAGTGTTGCATGCAAAACATTCCAAAGGTTTAGGATCGGGTTCAAGTTGAATGCCTTTCTTGTTGAGAGGGAGTGTTGAAAATAACAACAAGAAATGCTAAAAATAAAAGTGTTAAAAATAGCACTGCTATAAATAGCAGTTCGGGTACCAGTGTTGGATATAGCAACAAGGAATGAAAAATGGAAGTTCTATAAATAACATTGCTATAAATAGAATTTCGGGTTAGATTCCAATTTTAGTTAGTCCCTGAACTAAAATTAAGAAGTAAAATTCAAATTTGATCTTAGCAGTTGTTTTTAAAATAATTAATTAATTCATCTTGAGTTAATTAGTTGTAGAAAATCAAACATGAAGTCTATGTGAAGACATAACCGTTTCTCCATTGATTGAGGAAGTTATCCCTTGATTAAAGGAGATTAGGATGAGTTGTACTTTGAGTTTTAATTAGTTAGCTCAGTTAACTGAGTTAAGTCCAGTTAGATTAGTTCAAATAGTTTGTTGATCTAATTGTGAATTTAGTTAGTTAATGCATGCATGCATGTAACTGTTGCACTTCAGATAATTGAATATTCTCTCATAAATAATTCATGCATGTCAGTTCAATCAGAGACCCAGTTGAGATCAGATGATGGGACAATGTACTATCAGTTGGAGGAATTTTCCTATATAGGAAACTCATCCATGCAGAAGGAATTATCTCCTTCAGGATTCCATAGTTAGATCAGAGGTTAGTGAGTGTGTGAAGAGGCCAATTCACACAGGTGGCAGTACTGGACCCCAAGGAAAACTGCGCAAGGAAATAGGAGGCTTGGAGGGCAGAGGAGAAGGTTTGGAGAAACCTTTGACTGTCTATGAGTAGCATTTTTTGATTGCAAAGAAAGCAGTATAGCTTGTGAGCTGGTTCATTTTGTAATCTGACATATTTCCACTTGTATGATAATACAAAGATTGGGATTTTAGGCTAAGGCTTTCCCCAGATTATTCTTCTATGTTCATGTGTGATTGATTTCTCATTCTCAGTTATGTGTGTTCTAATTGATCTTGCTCATATTCGATTAAGCTTCCGCAAAGTTTGTTGTAGAAGTAGATCTTGTATTTTGCTTTAGTATATTGCATAATCTGTTGATCTACAGTGGGAATTTCTACACATGTAATGTCAAAATCTTGATTTTCACATAAGGATTCTGAAAACGAATGAGCTGATTTTTTTTTTTGAATGACTTTCCTCACCCTCATGATCACAAGAAAACTGATCAACTTGATGCATATCTTTATCACCAATAGAAAAAGGAACATGACTGTGCTCATTAAGATCCTGATCATTTTTGTTTTCAGCCAAGGGAGAAAATGTTGTTTGCTAAAAAATCTCCTGAGTATGACAACTAACTTTAAATTTATTTTCATGATGTTGAAAAGGGGTTTCATGCAAAAATTCTAGAATCTCTTCATCCTTCAACTCCTCATCACTATACATTTTTTTCCAGATGTTTAATGAAGATTTCAACATGTGCACAATAGTTTTCGAACAACAACAAGGAAAAAAACACTCTTTAAAATGCTCATAAAATACTGAATGAAAATATTTAAGAGAGTACAAGCTGCCAGGGGGCAACTTCTCATACCAAAACTTTGCATTTCCCTCTAAACAACCCATGAACATTTTCATCAAAGAATTCTCATGCAACTTAAATCCAAGCTTTTGTACATCCATATAAAATCTAATCAAATGAAGATCATCATCATCATCGTCTTGTGTTATAATCCTCTTGGTCACTCTATTATAGTGAGAGAAACCCAATATCTACTTACCTCAGTGGTTTAGCTAAAATGCATCCCTTTTCACCTTTTATTTTACTTATGTGAGATTTATCCCATGATAAAAGGGTGGAATTACATGATTGAGTTATTTCTCATAACTAATTTTCCAAAATATTATAATTATGAGATAACAAAAAACTCATAATTTTGAAACATGTTTCTAGAGTTTTTCATTCCTAAGGAGATAAACTTGACCCACTTGTGTATGAGTTGGCTAAGGGTCCATTATTGTAGAAGTTTCCTAACTTCTCAATCCCCTAGGTGTCTAGATACATTCTCCTAGAGGATAGAATGAGCCTATATAATCTCACCAAGAGGAAAAGGGGTTAGATCTAGTATCCAAACTATAGCATGAGAGCTCTGTTGTATTGGGAGAGGAGACCATGCTACAAGATTGAGGAGATGATCTCATTTGTTGAAGGTATAATTGTACAATTTGATTCATGATTAATAGAAATCTATGTTCCTTCCTTGTATTTACATGTTTGCAGTAGTTACATATATTGATTCTATGATGTTTTGAGTTGACGATCTTCCAAGGAAGATCACTTGTTGTCCTTGAGTGTTTGTGGTTGTGTGTAGGTGTTGATATCAAGTGTAGATGAAGCAGATCACTTGAGTGGAGTGCGAGGATTCTACTACGAATTCAAAACCCTTCACCAACCTGTGAGGAGGCTAGGTGCACACTCTTTCCTTTATAACATCTAGAACCATTTTCTTGTTGTATGTTTGAGCATTGGGTTGGGATTTGATTGTATATATATAGGCCATTTTTTCTCTTGCTACATGGTGATCTTATTCAGGTACAAGATCACAAAGCAATAGCTCCCTGCATGTAAATTTCATTGCAACAAAATTGGTACTTTCAATGATAAAGTTTCGTTTTTGCCCTCTTTGTTTTTAGATTTCCTATTCTTCTTTATGTTTTTAGATTTTCTCTTGTTCCCATTGAGTTCTCTATAGTTTGTTGGATTCATTTTGATCTCCATTGGTCTTACTTGCTTCAAATCTGAGCTGATCTTAGATCCAAATATTTCATTTATGTTTTTCCTTTTTATGAGAGAATAATAGACCGTGATTGTTTTATCTATTTATGATATTTTATATAAAGAATTTGATAAAATAACCATAGATCAAGATTCCTCTCAGAATTGTACCCCAAAAAAAAACAAAAAATCACTGAAAACAAATTATGTATGAGGGATTTATGGTTAATTGAAGATCAGCTAGTTTGGTTTCCTTCTGCCCTCGTGCGCAACTATTTTTTCTATTTGTTTTTGTTATTTTCTATACAAAATTTAGTAAAATTAATCATAGATCTATAATCCTCTTGTAATTTTACTCGAACAAAAAAAAATGGAGTCTATATGAGGAAGATATGGTTGATTGAAAAATCAACCTTTTTTTTACCAAGGAAAAAATTGAACTTTCTATTAAGGAAATAAAAATTTACACTTGTAGATGCATTTAAGCATTCAAAATACTGTATGTCCACAAGAAACATATAGTAAACCATCTCTTGGTTGATCGTAGTACTGAAAACTACTCAAACCCATAAGCCAAAAAGAGCCATATCCATATCATGGACCTCCCCATTAATGAGGAAAACGACCCATAAATACATAAGTATTTTTTTTTAAGTATACAAAAATTGATAACTAAAAACCATCATAACAAGTTTATGACAACTTAAAAAACAACAACATCAAAAAGTAAATGATAGGGCTAATCATAAAATTTTGTTGAGTATCCATTCAGATCAAGAGTTAAATGGATGTTGATCCGACACCCGGATCCTGTCTTCTTCAACTTCAATTATATGCCAAGAGCCCATATCCTGTTGCAAACCCTCCTTAGAAAGAAGGTCTTCTTCTGTGTTTTGCTCCGTGTAAATGTGACATACAGTTATGTGATCAAAATGTTGTTTTAAAAGTAAATTTTCTTTTGGTAATGGAATCAAAATATAATTTTGACGCCTTTGATCTTCATTAAACCTTTTTATAACATTCAATGAGTCTCCAAATATTTGAACCGATCCCATCCTCATATGAATAAAGCATCATAGTAAAAGTTTTAGTGATTGAAGTTCAGAAAAATTGTTTGATCCTGGGCCAAGGCCCATCGAAGCTTTCAAACTTTTTTGGTTGTTGAAATGTACGAAAAGAACTGAGCCACATTTTTCTTGAGGATCAGATGCACCATCAAAGAAATCCCATGGAATGTCAGCCCTGATTTGTTCTTCTCTAGTGTTCCTAGTTGCCTTGACTTGGTTTGGTGGTGGAATTAGAGCATATATAGAGGCACATTCAACAACAATTGGGGAATGTAAAGGGGACAAATCCTAGAAAATACTTTGATTTCGAGCCAGCCAAATGCCCCATGAGATGATAAAAGGGAGGTCTCTCATGTTTTCCTCTAGGGCAACATTCCACCATCTTTTCCATGCCTCCCTTAAAGTTTACCCATTTCATATTTCAGATTTCCCCAGAAGTCTCAAAGTTTCTTCCAAGTCTTAATGCTGAATGGACAACTTACAAAGAAGTGTTGGGATTTTTCTTCCTCGCTTTTGTAGAGAGTACACCATTCGGGACCTTGTTTGTTTCTTTTCTGGAGGTTATCCCATGTAGGAATTTTGTTTCTTAGGATACACCAAAAAAATAGTCTTGATTTTGCTAGGCTTTTTAATTTCCATAGCAGTTTACACACCATTCCTGAACCTGCCAAGCCCTTCTTACCATAAGGTAGTTGTAACTAAACTTTGGAGAATATTTTCCTGTAGGAACATGTACCCACCTAAGCACATCACGTCGGTCCCTTAATCAGAAATTTGTCCGTTGTAGTTCTCTAATGTAACTATGCCATTCCTCTTCCCATTGGGTCTCAAGCTGCAGATCCTCCACTGATTTCTATCATTGATGCCATATAGTGGATAAATATTCCCTTGCAATCTGATTCAGAGAGTGTAGACCTTGGGAATGTAAACAAGCCAAAACGTCCCTTGAGAGAGAAAACCATTCATTGCATCCCACCCATGGGTCGATGCTTATTCTGAGGTTCACCCCATTTCCAATGTGTCGGGCCAACCCATCTTCTGTTAGACTGAAAGTGTCTAGGGTTTCCTTCCATACTGTTGAAACATGGGGAATCTTTTTGTCAGGTCTTCGTAGCCATTAATCAATGGGAATCAGGTCTATGTATTTCCTTTTGACAAATGTCATCCACAAAGTCTCCATTGATATTAATATGCACCCTAATTTTGCTGCTAGTGAGGATAAAAGATGAAAGATATTTTATGCTCCATCCTCCCCATTCCTTTGGTCGACCAACTTTGTCCCAGGCTACCCATGGCAGCATAGAGTCCACCTTTGTTCCAACCCAAAGAAACAGCTACACAATTTCCTGATTCATGATAGTATGCCTTTTGGGACCCATATTAGTGCAATTCAGTATACAAGAATGGCTAGAAGGACCGATTTTATCAAAACCAGTCTCCCAGCTCTCGATAGCCATTTATAGCTCCAGTGTTTTATGTGATTTTCAATTTTAGCCAGAAGCCAGTGCCAGACTTATTTCCTATAAGTGTCCAGTTTAAGCTGAAAACCCAAATAATTGAAGTTATCCTTCATCACCTTTACCTCAAATGGGAGAACCGAGGTGATCTTGGCAATTTCAGTCCCTGAGAAACCTTCATGAATCAGAGATGATTTCTGAGAATTTATACACATCCTCGTTGCTACTAAAAACAGATAGAGGGAGGCTTTTAAGTGCTAAATGTCACTTCTACTTCCATCACTGAATAACAATATATCATCCACAAATAAAAAGTGAGTGATATACAAATTTATAGCTACTTCAATACCTTTAAGCTCACCTCTTCTCTTTGTAGCCAGAATCAACTAACTAAGGCCTTCTGCCGCTAGTAAGAAAAGGAGAGGGGACAGTGGACAACCTCGTTGAAGACCTCTTTTGCTATGAAAGAAAGGGGAATTTGCCCCGTTGATCAGGACAACAAAAATTACATTTGTTAAACATCCCATTACCCAATTTATAAAACCAATATTGAATCCCAAGTGTGTCAATAACATATGGATATAGAGCCAGTTGATTTTGTCATATGCTTTAGATAGATCAATTTTAACTATCACCCCTTTTTTCTTGCTCCGTTTGATACTATGCAATGTCTCCTAAGAAACTCTGATTGCTTCATGAATCTGCCTACCATCGAGGAACCCAAATTGTTCCTTTGAAATATTGCTTGAAAGAATTGGTTTCAGACAAACTGCAATAACTTTAGCTATAATTTTATAAATGCAATTACATAGAGAAATAGGCCTAAACTCCTCAAAAGATGAAGGGTCATCTATTTTAGGAATTAAGGCCAGGAAAGTAGTGTTGAAGGGTTCATAAATAGAGCCTTTATCCCGAGATTCCTCCACCACCCCAGTAAGTTCATCCCCAATAAGTTCAAAAAAGTGTTGAAAGAATTCCATTGTCCAGCCATCAAGCCCTGGAATCTTATCTCTCTACATAGCTTTTAAGACCCCTTCTACCTCCCCTTTTGACACTGGAGCCATAAGAAAATCATTTTCCTCCTCCTCAACATATCGGGGAAAGAGTTGGGCCACCCGTATCACCTCTGCAATTGAAACCGCTTCAGGAGCTTTGAATAAGTTTTTAAAGTGGTTCCTTCCCATAGTGGCTAGGTCAGTAAAGGAGCTTGCTATGCCCCCTTCTGCCCTTTTTAATCCCCAGATCGTGTTTGAATTTTTCCTTCCTTTAGCATAATTTTGAAATAATTTCAAATTTTCATCCCTTGCTGCAAGCCAAATTTCTCTGCTTTTGAGTCTCCATTGTTCTTCCATATCATTTAGTATTTTCCTTCTTTCTATCTCCAATTGTTTGATCTTTTCCCTCTTCTCTTCAGTTTCGTATCCATCCATTTCTGGGCTCTCCATTAAGTCTTTTTCCTCCCCTATCCAGATTAATTCAGATCCATTTAAATATTTTTAATCAAATTCGTTTAAACATTCAAAAATATAATTTAAATAATAAAATCATGGAAATTCCGACAAGATTTTGATAAAATCCGGCAGGGAGTTTTGTAAATCCAAGTTCCAACTATCAAACTTCAAGATTTTTGGTGCCCTAAAAGTTTTTGATGGTGCTAAATCCATTTCCAGCATCAAAAACATGATTCAAACACTGTGATTGCTAGATGTTTTGAATTTTTTGGCCTAAATAAACAGGGCCATTCTAAAATCTCCAAATAAAAAATAATCCCCATGATTCAAACACTGTTATTGCTAGATGTTTTGAATTTTTTGGCCTCAATAAATAGGGTTATTCAAAAATATCCAAATAAAAAATAATCCCCAAGTTCCAACTGTCAAACTTGAAGATTTTGGGTGCCCAGAAGTTTTTGATGGTGCTAAATTCATTTCCAGCATTAAAAACACGATTCAAAAACTGCTATTGCGATATGTTTTGAATTTTTTGGCCTAAATAAACAGGGCCATTCTAAAATATCCAAATAAAAAATAATCCCATCATGTGATTGAAATTGCCCATGTATGTAACTTTGAAGGGAAAATTTTCTATTAGGAACTCGGAGACTCAACTATCAAAATGTGTACCTACCTACTATTTGGGTAATGAAAAGATATTTTTAAGGTTCACGAAACTAAAAATAGTCCTACCTACTATTTGGGTAATGAAAAGATATTTTTAAGGTTCACGAAACTAAAAATAGTTTATGGGGCCTGCTTTTCGCCTTTTGCAATTCAATCATTTTCTTATTGAAATTGATGATACACTAGCCCAAATTTCCAAAATCCCCTCGCTGAAAAACAATGCCAAAAATCCAATGCTAACATATTCCCATAATTTTATCTGACGTCTTTGAACAATAAATCACACTTTAACCCTAATGCCCTTTTAATATTTATTTTAATACACTACTTGGTTCTTTGTCCTTTAAATATTTATGTTAATACACTACTTGGTTCTTTGTGTTTCCGTCACCAACTTATTTATTTGCCACGTGGACAGAGTGGGTCAGCCAAATTTAAAGAAAGATGGCAAAAACAAAGCGTGTATCCTGTCCACACTTACTCATTGCCATGCTGTCTTCTTACCTGTCGCCAACCCACAAATCACGCGTTCTGCAAAATAATATAATTAAAAAAAGGGCGGAGAGGACTATTTATACGCGACTCTCAACCCCAGCCCTGTATGAGATTCGAGTTCTGCGATCTCACATTCGTCCTTCTGCTCGAGTGCTTGCATCTCGAACAAGGAAGATTGTCGCTTCGAATTTCGGCAGGCCTCTTTGAGATTCGGATTTGCTCGACAGAAATTGTGCTTAGGGTTTCAGCGAGAATGGCAGGCACAGGCAATTACGCATCTGCAGTTTTCTTGGCCGTTGTGATGATAATGGTGGGAGCAGGAGGAGCAGCAGCAGCAGATGTGACTACACCATCTCCCAGTCCGACAATGGAGGCAGGCGCTGCTTCAATGGCCGTCGTTCCCTCTTTATTCGTTGCCCTCATCGCCTCATTTATCCCCTTTCTGGCCTCTCGATTTTGCTGAGATCTATTGCAGCTGCTCTTTGGTCCATTTTTTATGATCAGAGAGAGGCGGCCATTATTTTCTTCCTATATATATATCATATAGGGTTTTGTCGAGGTTATTCTTTTCTGGATGAGACACAGAGTATTTTGTACCAGGTGCACGTATTTATTCATCATTATTTAGCCATTTAGGAAATAAAGGGATATCTTCGCGGTTTCTGCTATTGTATTTGATCATTTTTTACAAGAACATTGGATTTAACAGACGTTTGCAGATATAGGGTTTCTGTGTCTGTGTTATTTGTAAATTTCTTTGCACAGTTTACTTTCCAGTTGCAAACACGTTTTTCCGTACAAGGTAAGTAGTTTAGAAGCAGTGGAAATGCTGTACCAATTCATGGATCTTTAGACCGTAATATTGAAATATTTTGCGTTTTTCATTTTTTATTGTGCGATTTTAGGTTGTTTTGACCGTTAAGGAAAGCAATTTATTTTGAACCTGTGACTTTTTAGGATTTTGAACTTAAGGTTTTTTAGGATTTCATTTTATTTTTTTTTGGTAGTGTTGGTTATTTTGACAGTTAAGTTTCAGAAAAACACATGATCTTAACACATGATTTTAACTAGACCAAATAAGTTGTATCATATCAACTAAACTGTATAATAATCATTAAATAACATCCAAATTTAATGTTATTCTATACAATATTTTTGTGCCAAGTGAAAGAAAGAAATAATTTTAATGTTCATTAGGCTAAAGATAGCCTATGGGACATATTGCTTCTTCATCTACTTGATTTATTTGGCCTTTTTTTCCTGTGAAGCTTCAAAATAAATGCTCCCAGCGTTTCGACAAACCCTTCGCTAAATAGATTATCAAAAAAGAGTTAACTGCCAACATATCTTGACAAACCCCTTGCTAAATAAATTATCCGACAAACTCCTCGCTAAAGAGATTGTCCCAAGAGCTCGCTGCCAACCCTTCGTTAAATAGATTATCCAAAGAGTTAGCTGTCATCATATCTCAACAAACCCCTCGCTAAATAGATTATCCCAAGAGCTAGCTGTTAGCATATCTGCATAACTTTCCCAATTGTCTTTAAAGGCCTCACATTCTAAAATGAAATGTTTTTCTGTTTCCACTTGTTCTAGAAGAACAAAAAATGCATACTCTTTCCTTCCACACTTCTTTTGGCATTTTCCAATGCCCTGTTTCACAATAGAGTTTATGAGAATTAGTCCTTAATTGAGCAATAAGAATTTTGGCTCTCCAAAAGATATTGGTCTCTATGTATGCTTTTGGTTGATGACTATGAGTGAGATTAAACACTTCAATATAATACTTTTTCTTTCTTCTTAGCTCCTTATCACAATTATGCTTGTGGAATTTTTTCATAACAAAAATATTTATCTCTTTGTTGTTTATGGGACATGTGTTCAAGCAAATACCCCATTTACTAAACCATTCGTTATTTTGCTACATCCAAGTTTTTTCTTTTGCACAATCTGTCATTAAAGATAACCTTAGATCATCTACCCTCTTCCATTTGCTCAATTTTTTTAAATACCTTATAATTCGCACCATAGCAATTACTTCAATATAAACAGTTATGTTTCACTAAACAAAATAGCAAGATAAAAAAGAAAAAACAAACTTAAATAATGTTCTCCGAAAATAAAGAGAGGAAAAAGCATAGAGCAAATATGTTATGAAAAACCGAAAGACAAACCTCAAAAATGTTGAGAAAAAGCCGTAGATTACAACATACTCCGTTATCCTTGCTGCTTTAATATTCGTTGTCGTGAGTAATGTTCATAATTTGCTTCATCTTCTATTTCCATTTTACGGTTTAGAGATTTGTTTTCTAAAGTGGTTAATTAGCGTTTTATAAAAAGTGGGTGGTTGAGAGTGGAAGTTAGTTATATGTTTTAAGTATTTTAAAAGATATTTAATTTTTATAAATTATTTTCATAAAATAAATAATTGATTTGTTTAAATTTAAATTTAATATAATTTTTATCTCTAAAAAAATTATTATAATTTAATTATTAAATCAACAGTTAGTATAGTGATTTAGTTATTAAATTAGTAGTGAGTAGAGTGATTATTGGTTTATCATTATTATTCAAAGAAAATTATTTCATATAAAATTATTGTGTTAGAAGTAAAAAGATGTTATATTTTATTTGATTTAAATGTAAATTCTCATTATTTAAAGAAAATTACATGACTTGTGTTGATGGTAAAACAATGCCATATCTCATTTGATTTAAATGTAAATTTTCATTATTTAAAGAAAATTACATGACTTGAAATTACCACGTTGGTGGTAAAAAATGTCTCATTTGATTTAAATCTTATATATATATATATATATATATATATATACTCTTTTTGTGGCGTGAATATTTAGATTTCCTATATAGTCAAAAACACTACTTATATAGATAAAAGGAAGTTAAGGTCCTCATATGTAGTTATATTATGGTCTAGTAAGATGAAATTTAGTTTATTGGGCCTTGAAAATGGTAAGTAATTACTTGGTTTGGTTCATAATTTTGTTTTGTGTTTGAAAATATTTTCATTTTCAATCCTCTTAATGTTATGGAACAAATTATTTCAACCCATTAACAAAGTTAGATTTCCTATATAGTCAAAAACACAACTTAAATAGATAAAAGGAAGTCAGGGTGCTCATATATAGTTATATTATGGTCTAGTAAGATGAAATTTAGTTTATGGGACCTTAAAAAGGGTAAGTAATTACTTGGTTTGTTTCATAATTTTGTTGTGTTTGAAAAGATTTTCATTTTCAATCCTCTTAATGTTATGAAATAAATTCTTTCAACTCATTAACAAAGTTAGGAATTGTAAAATGCCTTGTTTAATTCTTGTTTTAACCAGTCTAAATCCACCTTAACTCCGGATCTACTAAGCACCGAGAGGGATCAAATATTTTGAGGTGCAAACCTATTTTGGAGCGAAGAGATTTGATTCCTTTCGCTGCTTGATAGATCCAAAGTTAACTGAAATCTAGATTGGTATTAGAATCTAGATTAGTATTATATAAATTTCACAACAATATAAAAGTATTCTCAATTTTTCATTTTATTAAAACCTTGACTTAATCTCTATGGGAATGTCCACAAATCTTTTTAGTAGTGAGGGTAGAGGGTTTAGATATATGTGAAAAGCATAACCGTTTTTCTTTTAGATTTAATTAAAAAATGTTATAAACCAACCTAGATCCATCTTAACTCCGGATCTTTTTTTTCAACAAGAAAAAACCAACTACCTTGATTGAAAATAAAAGGTACTTACATAATCTATAGATCTATATCATCTTTCGATTATTTGGAACAAAAACAATCTCTCCAATCAAATCTAAAACATTATGTCACCAAACTGTTTAACAAACATGATAAAAGAGCAACAAACAATTTCCATACAATGTCTTCGATACCACGAACCCAAAAAAAATGACAAAAAAGATGTTAACCAACTTTTCATAAGAACAATGGTTATAACCTGACTCTTAGTTCACCAACAACATTGATCCACCTATATATTTTACAAAAATTTAGAATATCTACATACAATAGACCAGAAGGAGAGAGTCCATAAGAGTATAGGAGGAAAAAACAATACATTGACCATTAGACACAAACTTCCATCACTGAGAAGATTGTTGTCGACAAATGCTTTGTAGTTGATAACACCTGGCAGAGCAGAGCACCCATGTTTAGATAAGCTATCAACCACCATGTTCTGTTCTCTATATTTATGAGCAAAGGAAATGTGATTAAAATATGTTGACAGGACATTGGTTTGTTGCATCCAATGAAATAAAGAGGGTGGCCCAAAGGTGGAAAACCATTGTGCCCACTCAATTATTGTTTTGGAGTCCCTGAACACCAATTCCTCAATAGCCATCCAACTTGCACATTTCAGAAGACCCATAGAGCAATCAACTCCACTATGCTGTTAGATACTGAACCCCCAACCAACTGAAATAATAGGGCATTCTGAGAACTAGAGCAATGTGTGCCCCACATCCGCATATGATACCTATTGAAGCACCATAAAAAAAGCCACTGCCCCTGGACATCCGATCTCCCTATAGCATCATTTTCTCCTTTGTGGTTTTATGGACCACAATCCAACCTCCTAGAAATATTCCAAAATATTCAGGCTTGTATGTCACACTTGTGGGGCAATCTCATTAAATATTTTTGTGTTCTTGCTCTGCCAAATACCCCAAACAATGTACAAAGGGAGCGCCCTAAAAGCTTTCTATCCCTCAATCCATTTAGTAAGACAATTGTATTGGTAGAGTTGCCCACCTATGCTTGGATTTGTAGTTTACTTAAAACCTCTTTCCAGATAGATACCACGAATGGGCATGTGAGGAAAAGATGGACCATCTCTTCCATCACTCCACCACACATGTAACAAATGCTTGGCCCCTGAAAACCTCTTCTAGCAAGATTCTCTCACGTGAGGATGTGGTTGTGTAGAACCAATCACATGAAACACTTTCTATTTCAACAGTCTCCCAACGCCATGCTTGTGGCAACCATACAATGTGGCCTTGAATGTTATGTCGCTTTTTTATGTAAGAATATATTTCCTTTACCATAATTTGACCTACTATTTGTTGACCACCCCAAGACAAGGTGTTGGCCTTCTCTGTCAGCACAATACCCACATAGTGGATCCGGTCTCTGTATCAATCCCATTCATCTGCAAAAGCATCCAGGAGGCCAACGTCTCTAGAATGCGGCCAACTAAAGGAATTTTGTATAAAACGACATTAGCTAGCTCGCTGGTTGAGTGTATAAATACCCATATGATTAAGAAAGTATATAATAAGAGCATAGAGTAGGTGAGCATTTTCCATACCTTTGATAGGTGCTAGGCCAACTTCGATCTTATCTCCCCTGCCAACTTCCCACCACAAATTTCTAACTAGCCACTATTTCGCCTTTAGTAGACTTCACCATATCTATGATGCTTCCAGCTTTTCAGGAGCACCGACATTTATCCATTCTTCTAGAGACAGGTTCTTTAGATAATTTTTCTCGGACAATTTGTTGCCATAAACCTTGGCTTTGGAAGGTCCTCCATATATTTTTGCCAAGTAAGGTGAAATTAAAACCTTTAGTAGCTCTAATTCCCCAACCCCCATCTCCCTCGTCCCAAGATAATACCTCTAGTCGTACCAAATGCATCTACTTTTGTTTGCTGACACTAGCCCAATGAAAGTTAGCAATAAATTTGTCTATTCTATAGATGACTCCCTTTGGAATTTTAAACAGGTGCATCCAATATATAGATATACCTTGCATGACCTCTTTGATCATTATCAATCTTCCATCGTAATCCACTTGTGTGTCCAGAGGTTCAATTTTTTCTCAAACTTATTGATAAGCCACTCTAAGTCCTCACACTAGTATTTATTTGGCTTCAATAGAAATCCCAAGTATCTGAATCCTCTAGCTAGTGGAACGAATTTGACCTCAAATAAGTTGCCAGTCTCCTCCATTGTCTTGACCTCCGTGCTATCTAAAATCAATATGGATTTATCCCTATTCATAATAAGCCTTGAATCTACCCTGAATCTAAATAAAATGTGGTTAAAGGCCCTCCATTCGATTATATTAATTTTCCTTGTGAATAGAAAATCATCTACGAACATAAGGTGCGAGATGTAAGTATGTCTAGTAACCCTACAACATGTAATCAAACCCTGTGCTCTAGCATCTTGAATTCCTCTGCTCAAACCATCAATGACTAATATGAACATTAATGGCGATAATGCATAGCCCTGATGAAGGCCCATGGAGATCCTGAAGAAAAAAAATTGATTTTCCATTGATGATAATTGACAGGTTTTCAAAGCTAATGCATGCCATGATCTAGTCAATGAGCCTATGATCAAAACCAATTATGTGTAGGAATATCTTAAGGAATTCTCAATCAATGTTGTCATATGCCTTGATCAGGTTGATTCTCATTAAACATGCTTCCAACCTACTAGTTTTGATTGTGTGGATGCATTCTTGACAGACACTGACAATTTCATGAATTTGACGATTGTGTAAGAATCCAAATTGTTTCGGCGAAATGTGAGATGATAACATTTGTTTGATTCTATTGGCAATGATTTTAGAAATAATCTTGTACACTATATTGCATAAGTAGATGGGCCTGTAATTTGAAACACGAGAAGGATTAGTCTTTTTAGGAATCAAGGTAATGAAAGTGATGTTGATGGAGCCTGGGATGTGGCTAAGAACTCTATATTCTTCAGCCATACCCAAAAGATCTACCCCCATTATATTTATGAAATATAAAAAGAGCTCAATCATCCAATTGTCCAGGACATGACTTTTTTCCTTGGCGATTTCTTTCATTACCCCCTGAAGCTCCTCTAATGAAATTAACCGGGTTAACATTGTGTTAGCCTTTGCATCCACCATACAAGGAAATATATTGGCGAATTCCAACTGTTCACTAATGTTACATTTCTCCTTTGCCTCATACTGATTGCTAAAAAAACCACAATGCCTCTCTTTGTATATCCTGCTGCTTGGTTAGGATATTATTTTCTTCATCTTTGATGTAGCAAATGGAGTTCACCTTCTTCCGGTTTGAGGCCAAATTATGGGAATAACGTGTTTTTTTGTCCCCTTCGATAACCCATGCAACTCTACTTTTCAACCTCCATTCATCCTCCTACAATTTTAATATTTTTTGTTTCCTTGCCACAAGGCTTAGGAGTGATTTCTTTGTAGCTGTACCTTCTGAAAGGAAATTTGAACCATTGGGGTCATTGAAAGCCACAATCTCCATGCCAATGTCAATTAACTCCCTTAAGAGCGCCTTTTTCCTCTCTCTAACCCAGCGTTTGACCACAACCTTTAATCTTCCCAATTTACGGGTAACCACCTCCATCTTTGTCATTTGGGATGTCCCAAGAAATTTTTTCCATGATGTCTGGATTAAGTCGACAAAATCCCGCTCCTTGAGCCACAAATGGTTGAACTTAAAGGGGTAAGCCTCCACATCAGATTCTCCTAACCATTCCAGGAAAATTGCTTGATGATCAGATATGTCAGAGAAAAATGTCCAAGACTATAAATGATTCAATCTATCGGCTTGAAAAGAATGCACTGGGAAACAACCCAACCTTTTGGCTATTCCTTCAGAATCTGCTTTCCTATTCCTCTAGGTTGGGACCAACGAACAAGGGACAATATCCTTGAGCAATTTGTTATCAAATAAATCTCTAAAATATGCTTCTAGCGGGTCATATTTTCCTCTCTACACCCAAACCTCCGCCACTGTCAGTTTCACGTTCAAATATCCTGTTAGTATGAGAGAATGTAATTCCATAATCCCCCTTCCATCAAGACAATCCCAAAAAGTCCTCCATTTAAAATAAGGGGCATATATATTAAGTATACATAGCCTATGCTTAAAGCCACACATTTATCCAGACAAAATGATCCCAACAAAGGATTTGTAAGATTTGAAAGAAAATTATTTGGGATCCCACACAACCACCAATCCCCCCGAGTGTCTCTGAAGCACACACCGCACATACTTCCCAACTTGGACATATTTTTAATAGATGATCCCTAGCTTTCACTTTGTCAGTCATCGTTTCTTGGAAAAGAAAGATAGATGGTTACTTTAGTAATATGGTTTTTCATAGGGATATCCTTTTAGGGCTAATCCCAGACCCATCATGTTAATAGAAATTTCTTTCATTAAGGAAGAGTATCAGCGGGCATGTTCCCTTTAAGAACCTGTGAATCAGATGCCTAAAAAAGCCCCATGTCACTATTGGAGAAAATTGGATCAAAAGGAGGATATTGTGGCTCCTCCAATGCCTTCGAAAAACTTACATTAATATCTTATGATACATCAATACAGGAAGAGACCTTCCTATATTTGGTACCATTATTCTTCCAGGTCATCACGTTCTTCCTCGATTCTTGGCAAACCAACACCAATTGATCTTGGAAAAAGGCATTCTTGATGGTCAATGGTTCTAGTTCAAGAGATTTTGCACAGGCCAACATGTCCAGTTCTACATCCTTAGATAAAGAGAAGGAAAAATTCCCTTGGTAGGATCCAAAACGAAGGGGCGAGGGTTGGTCAACCCTTGGGCAAGTGGATTTATCAACAATGGGCCCCTTGGACGTATGAGTAGTGGAACAAGAAATCATTTGTGAGCCCGATGCATTCCCCACCATTAATGATGGTGATATTGGAGGCATAGAATTATCCCAAGACCTGTGTCGTCTAAGCTTTGTATTATTGAGGAGCCTCTTGGAATAGAGGAAGCCCCCTTAAATGTGGAAAAATATGTACTGTTAGAAATGTCCAAATTCCCATCAAGAAAGACCGATTGATTTGATTGGTCATTATGTACCCTATGGTATTTTTTGTATATGTTCCTACAAGCCTCCATCTGAGTTGAACCCATTTCTCGCTCTTCATTTGAGATATCCCAACCCAATCTTGAACAACCCCCCGACACGCATTGGGTATTCAACAATCAAATGCCCCATGGCATGGAAGCTAATACATCTGAAGGGAACATCACAATAATCTACTTGCTATTGGAAGGAGATAGGCCCCTAGAAGATATCCAAAGCAACATGTAAGCCACCTATGCAATCCATTTCTACAATGACCCATGCAACCCTTTTGTCCAGGGCGCCTAAGCACCCCTCATCTACATAGTAAAATTTACCAATCTTGTTGGAAATTTCCTTAATCGCTAGTTTGGACCATAGCTCTAGTGGGAGCCTCGAGAGCTTCACCCAGAAAATTTCCTCTTGGGAACATCTTTAATTGGACCAACCCCCGTCAACCAACATTAGAGCTGGAGAAAACCACAACCCCTAACCCAAGGAATAGATGCAATCTTCTCAGCATCCTCTGATTTTAGAAAGTGAAAGCTAAACCATCCATTTAGGAAAACTCTTACCTTCGATCTGTATGTCAAAATTGGCAGTCAACACTTCTCAATCCACCCTTTCATCTCAACCCAAATCATTTTGGTAAATTCCCAATGACCAACTAGCACACTCTATTTTGAGTCGTTCCACATCCTCCCAGTATATGTCCACCCCAAGAAATAATCTTTGCACATACTCTTCAACCATGATTGACTTCCTCTTTCGCCTCTTGTGCATCTTGGAAAGACGAGCATTCTTAGACTTGGCCAACTTTGATCCGACCAGATCCTCCTGCGTAGACAAATCATCATCACCTGGAGAGGTGGCTGAAATGGAAGGATGATTAGGCTGCGTGCCCAGGACATTTTCCTCAGCAATGATAACCTTGATTAACCCTTCCACATAAGAAGTGTAGTAAAAAAATAAGTCTCAACTTGCCATTGTCCCAACGTATCAGAGTCACCCCTAATCTTCGATAACCTTGATGAGGTGAAGGAATTTTCCAAATCACATATAGCACAATCATCAAACCAGATGTTGCCACATTATCGTCACTCAAATACTAAACTGCCACATCATAAGGGAGTTGTCTTTAGTGCGACTTTTTGGAGTTTCCAATGCCAGAGTCCGGTGGAAAAATTTGTGGTCAAATCTTGATTTGTGTTATTTAAACTAGTTTTTTGAATGTATATATGGATTTAGCGCCCTAAAAAACCCATAGGGAACTTCTATTTACAAGAGTTACCCATCAAACTTGTGTTTTCAATGAATTCTTGCCGGATTTTAGAGAAATTACATCAGAAAAAATCCACTGAAAACACTTCCAAAAAGTCGCACTAAAGACAACTTGCATCATAAGGTCCATCTCTGATGGTGTCAGAGACCAATCCTAGTTGACAAGATTCTAGAAGTGTCCCTTAAATGGAAACCAAGTGCATAAATCCCACAAAATAACAAAATAACAATGCTCAAATAAGGGATAATCTTCCAGACAACAAGATCCAATCCTGAAAGATATGCCACTTTAAACTCCTGCAAATCCTTGTCCTAGCAACCATAAATGGACACGGAATAAAATTAAAAAATCCACCAAAACTCACCAACTGCATTAATTGATGTTAGTGTGTCAAGATGTGCATCCCTATAGATCAAAACCAACCCCAAACCAAGCAATACTGCCAATATCATTGATCGAAGCTCATAGGCTCTGTTACACCAAGAAACCATGGAGAACCAATGTTTGATAAGCGCAAATATACCAACTGTTATAGAAATTTTTGTGCCTTACAGCTCTAAGCATGAAATGTCCATAATCCAAGGGATCCAAAGTCCCTAAAAGTGTTGTTCCTGCCCCTAAAGGAATAAGGTCAACCAATGACAGCTTCTCCCAGAAGTTCTCCACCAGAAACTGCTCAAAACTAGTCAAATCAGGATCAATTCAGAAGCTCCACTAGCTGCCTGCGTTGCAAAGCACCCAAATACACTGGCTAGGTGCGTTGCAACGCACTTGAATGCACTACCCAGGTGCGTTGAGCGGGAAATGACAAGTGGCAGAGTCATTCAACGAGGTGGAGAGACAATGGAAGCTTCTAGAATCTTCTCCAATGACACTTGCCTCACTGAATTCAACCAGTGATGAGTAAGAGGCTCCCAGTCTCCAAGTGGAAGCAAGAACTGACAGAGAGAAGCCACAAGTCAAAACATAAGCTGACTCATCCTCTCTGCTTACATCTATATATGGATCCCTCATCCCAGAGATCCGGAGGCTGGAATTTTGTACTTTGCAGAGAATTGCTGTTGGTTTGAGATTGAGATTAGTACATTGGGTGATTTATGCTTTGTTGGAGGTGAGGAAGGGATTCCTTTGCTGGGAGGTAGATGCTGGATCGGGACTCACTTGGTTGTATCTCCTCTTGGACTTTATTATCATATCAATAAAACTATTTGAGTTTCTCCTACATGTTGTGTATCAATGATGTTTTGTTATATTTGCATGTTTAGCTTAATCTGATCCTAAGATTTTTATGAATGTAAATCTATATCTTCATGTAGTTTCTCTCTTCTGTGATCTTGCAGGAATTCAGTGAAGCTGGGCCGGTAAGGGAGCAGGGAGCGGGAAGCGAACAAAGGGAAGAGCGATTGGATCAACAAACTAGTGAAAGACACAGGTTTTTTTTTTTTTTTCTAGTTTAAGACTAACCTAAGTACCCACGGGGATTTGAACCAGTGACCTATCGCAAGGAGTGCCTTAACAGCGCACCCATTCACCGTCAATCCAAAGCCCCGTGGGCAGCGAAAGACACAGGTTAGTTACATCCTTCCTCTTCATTTACATTTCATAAAGAAGAATACTCAAGCAGTTTTCCTTGTTTGTTGCTAAGGCACTGTCACACCTTAGAGTGGGATAGGGGCGTTCTGAATAGATACTTTTCCCAACAACAGAATGGCGACTCCACTGGGGAGCGTATCTAGTTAGTTTATTTGTGTTTCTATTGTTGTTCTTCTCATAAACTTAGGAGTGGCGAATCGAACTGCATTTGCCATTTACAAATGCAAAGTAAAGATCTGCTACTCTAGTCCATTCACTGGGCCTGTTTATGATCTGAACAGCTGATCCACAAATGCTCTAACTGCCCTTTGTGATAGCTCTTAGTCCTCCTTTAAATCATCCCTCTAATTGTACCTTATTGATAGCTTTTATCCGGCCAAAAACCATAGATTATACTGCAAACCGTGACCCAGAACCCAGTGAAAATTCTCGTTTCTACTTCAGCGCAGGCTCTGTGAAGAGGTTCTACATTTCAACGCAGGTCCCGAGAGGGCTACCTGCACTGCAATTCAGTTTCTCTGTGCAACAGGTGCACTGATCAGCCTTTGCCCTGTACAGCTGTGGTTCTTTTCTTCATTTTGTTCAGTTTTATCTCTGATTTTTGCAGCCTGTTATCAGTGTGTGTACCTATCTGAAAACCCCTTTTCTTTGCCTTAATTCCACCTCAGTTGTATAAAAGAAACTGTATTTGTTTTTGTGTATTTGTTACATCATTTGCAGTTTCCCATTACAAAAGTAAACTAGTCATACTATCGCCCTTAGATCTAGACCTGTCGTAAGTGTCGTTTTGATCTTAGGAGTAAATTTGTTTGTTGTTGACAGTTGATTGCGCTTTTACTTTTGTCTTTTGGTTTGAATTTGTGAATTTCTAGTGTCGAAACAAGTGTTTACTTCAAAATCATAAAGTGTCGTAATCGTCTTTTTGATTTCAAAAAGAAACTTGTTTGTGTTTTCACTTGAAATCGAATTCAAATTTGTACAACAACTTTCTTTTTAGGCATCAATATTAAGAAAGTGAAAACAAATACATGCACATGTGCATTTGCATATTGATAGTTTGTATGGTTTGATTTAGGAAAAGTGCATTTACAGTGTGCTCTTTGCTCTTTGAGAAAAGATTGTGTCTTTCTTTTCCCCTTGTAGCTAGGATTTTCATTGTTGAAAAGAGATAAATGCTTGCTTATCATCTTTAGATTGCATTTAGGAATTTCATCTACATCTCGTGGTGATCCAAAAAGGCAAACTTCTAAGAAAGATCAACCTAAAATAAATTGAATGAACTTAACAACGCTTTGTAACTTAACGCACAACATAGAGGTCTAGGCTAGAGACGTGTTCCGGCGTCGTAAAACCTGGTGACTGTCGGCCTCACTGATGGTTGGGTGATTCCTCCTGAGAGACGATAAGTGCCAGTACGGATTGTGCTCCCACGCACCGTCGAGTATATATTGGGAGACCCCTATAGGGATAAAACCTTTATCCATAGGAAGCCGTGTCGGCCGCCCTACTGATCGCAATGCACTGAACACAACATTCGGAAAGATTGACTGCCGTACCGTAAAACGTATTCTGCAGTTTTGTGATTGGTTTGGCACACCCTCTACCTAGATCTCCAGAGCAGTCCCTTTCGTTCCTTTTCAGACTCCTTAATGGAAAAGGTCCATCTGAGCACTTGTCACTTCAGGCTCATTAAAAATCGAAGGAGACTAGAGTCATCTTTTGTTTTTTCTCGACTCTTAAAAACTGAAAAAACAAGTTGTGTCAAAGCGTCTAAAATTCATTTAATTCGGAAACATACTTCCCCTTTGTTTTAGTTGATCGAGTAATCCGCGATCGTGGAAGAAAGTCAATCGAAATCGCTAGAAAATTTTTTGGATAAACTAGATATGTCTGAACAACCATCGACATCCAGGACTGTGTCGTCCGACACAGCAGTGGCACAACCTCCTACTGCTACTCCAACGATGTTCAATGGTATACCATCTGTCCCGGCAAGTTATCAACAACAAGCCGGAGTCCCATCAGGGACTGCTTCGACGACATGGTTAGTTCCTATTTCTTCATCCGGATTATCATGTGGTATTTCTTATGTTGAAACTCAACAAATTGATCTAATGTGTCTTCAAAGGCCAATCTACCCTTTAAGTACTGGATTGCCACCATATGGAGGGCAGTATGCCTTTTCATTGTTCCCTCCCAGAGAACAACCATATGAGAGTTTACAACAAAGTTCAGGTCAAACTGGAATGACATCCAGCGGTTGGGTACCAATACTGCCTCAACAACCAAGGGTTGTATATTCAACACAACCAGTCCACCCTGTGTCGAATATTCCCACTATACCTGCTATGGTGACTGCGTCGCAAGTACAAGCGCTACCTGTTGTATGTCGACCCCAAGTTTCTCAGGTTGCAATACAACAGCCTCTTGTCTCAACGACTCAATCACAACCTCAGGGTAGTGCCTCCTTATCTGGAGTGACTCAGGCTCAAACAAGTACTATGACTTCTCATCTTGGTCAATCATCCAATATTGGGCAACAGCAAATGGTCCAACAACCATGGCTGATTCAGTCTCAACAACCGCCATTCCAGCAATCATATCAAGGACCTGAGCAACAAGTCTTTGTAAGTAATGGGCAACCGCATTCCCAAAGCGGTTATCAACAACCATATCATAACGGTTATGCCCATAAACCTTGTCAAAATTTCCAGCATCAAATACATTATGCTGGTATGCAAAGACCCACTGCTCAGGCGATTCCATCTTATCCTGGGTATGCTTCGCCTAACCTGAATCAACAGTTGCCTTTTGTAGCAACTCTAGAATTACCAGATCTAAACCGGCTGACGAATGATCCAATTGCTTATGCCCCTTGGTGGCCAGCGATTCCGCATAAACTTCCGTCAGACATTCCTAAATTTAATGGAAATCCGGGTGAAGATCCGTCGAATCATGTGATGACCTTTCATCTGTGGTGTTCATCAAACACCCTAAACGATGATTCGATTAGGCTTCGCCTTTTTCAGAGGACGTTAACTGGTCCGACAACAAAATGGTATATCGAATTGCCTAGAGCTTCGTTCGACAACTTCAGTACCTTAGCCACAACCTTTTTAACCCATTTTCAATTACCAATAAGGTACGAAACAGGAACAGAACTTCTTACCAATTTCAAACAGACAACGACCACTCACATATCTGATCATATACATGAGTGGCGACGTCGTCGTAGAATGGTAAAAACGTATGTCCCCGATCAGCTGTTAGCTGAATGGTTTATCAAGTCATTACTGCCTTCCATCACGGAAGATGTGGCAAAGGGGGGAGTCGTAACAGAAGAGAAAGTTATCGCTCGTGCGCAATATTTGGACTTGATTTACACTCAGTCCGGCATGCTCTACGATAAAATACCTGACGCCCCTAGACCGGAATTCTCAGTTCCTC
The DNA here is from genome assembly GCA_031772625.1 of Pinus tabuliformis. NCBI lineage: Eukaryota > Viridiplantae > Streptophyta > Pinopsida > Pinales > Pinaceae > Pinus > Pinus tabuliformis. The sequence goes on along the minus strand of CM062810.1, from coordinate 339,571,923 downwards.
CTCCTCCTAAATCAAACAATGACTCTCATGCCGGTGATGGCGTGATTGGCACAACAGACACGAAATCGACAAAGGCTACATCTAAAAAGGCCCGTAAGTTTTCTAGTCAAAATGCAAATGAGGAACTTCTTGCCTCGGAAGTAAATGCCGTGTCGACTGACAAGGGCAAACAACTGAAGCAACCCGCAAGAAGAAAAAGAAAGGGAGAAAAAGGAAGCAGGATGAGTCATCTCCTAAAAAGCCTTCTACAAACCCTTCTGGGCAAAGGAAACCCCCTGCGGGGTGTCATATATGCGACGAGGATCATCGGACGAGAGATTGTCCACATAAAGCTGAAGTTAAGAAACTCTTTAAGAGTCCAAAAACCTCAGCAATATTGACTGATCCATTTCCAAGCCCGGGAACCAAACTCTTTGCTAATCAAAATGTTTCCCGATCCCAAGTGCTTATGTTGTCTATCTCAAAGCAGCAAAATGATGCTTTGGCAAGGAATAAAGATTACGGGAATCCACAGGTGTTGAATAACAAGGCTAATGAACAACCTAGTAGTTCGACAACAACTTTGACCAAAGTTGTGCCACCCATCATTCCTGAACAAATGATAAAGTCGCCAAAGGGAGTAGTGCACAAATCGACATTTAATCCTCGTGCAAAAATAGCACAGAATTATAATATAATAGAGGACCTGGCCCAATCGTCGCCCGCTATGTCGACACTTGAGGTACTACAAAATTGCCTCTCCCAAGAGCAAGCTTTATTATCAGCAATAGGTGGGATTGACCCAATGGATTCCAATCTTGTGGCCTTTAATCATAAAGGATATGACCCTCAGTTACCAGCTCAACTAGCTTTCCTTATTCAAGTGAAAGCCCTCAACAAAACTGTTCATCGAACAATTATTGATGAGGGGGCATCTACATGTATTATGTCGATGAGTTGCTGGAAAACTTTAGGATCTCCAACCTTGTCACGGTCTGCGACGACGTTAAAAGCATTCGACGGAAGGACATATACCCCATATGGTATCCTAAATAACTTGAAAGTTGAACTAGGAGGGAAAACAATAGACATAGATGTTGAAGTCATAGATGGGAATCTTGATTACAACATCCTACTAGGAAGACCATGGATATATGCCATGGCAACTGTTGTGTCGACCTATTTCAGAAAGATTGCATTTCCCTCTCAAGGAGGGATTACAATCGTCGATCAGCAAAACTTCCTCCCCAATGGTTCTCAAGTTACTGGAAGCATTCCAATGATCCATGGAAGCAATCATTCGCTCCAAAATATCGGAGTAGGTCTCCTAAAAGACCCTGCCTTAATGGGTACTTTTGCCCTACCACCTCAGAGTAATCTGGCGGAAGTGGCCACAGTGGAATATGAAACCTTCTATATCTGATGGATTTGGACTCCGATGACGGTTCTTATCTCGTGTCAACCTCATTAAAAAATGAAACAAGGAGTCATGAGGATAGTTCTTTTACTGTGTCAACCTCATTAAAAAATGAAACAAATCCCCTTTTCAAATCTCAAAGGTAAACCTTCATTCCAACCACCAAGTTGAATGCAATGAAGCTTGGGGGGCATGCACCTCGATTTGCATTATTATGCTGGGGGCATACAAACTTATCACGAGCAGTGTTACTGCAGGGTTCAAGCTCGTTAAAAAATAAACCCGCATCGAGCAGTTTTAGCACATAGTTCATGCTCGTTAAAAAATAAACATAAGATCGAGCAGTTTTAGCACATAGTTCATGCTCGTTAAAAAATAAACATAAGATCGAGCAAGTGTTTCAACCCGCGTTTAAGCTCGCTAAAAAATGAACTATCCTCCGGTAAATAACCACCGTGAATGTAACATTATCAGCCATTAAAGCCTTGGTCGTGTTTGCACCGTCACCTCCACTTTTCCATTGGCCGATCATTCACCTCCATTTGATTGTTTACCCATTTTGAGGAACAGCTGCGAAGAGTGATTTCACTAGCCATCCTTGTGACACTGCCGTGATTGGAAAATTCCAACCCTTACCTGGAATCAGCTGCTACCCATTTTATCACTCGTTCCTCAAAAGACGAGTCTTCTTTAAGCTCTTTTCATCTGACTCGTAAAATATGAAAAGATTGCCGAGTTTTGGCCTTCCAGCTCGTTAAAACGACAGGAAGAGCTATCCCTCCTCTAGATTTTAATCTTTTTGGACCTGAGGGATTATTGCACAAAAATATCGAGCGCTTGTTTTGTTCGGCTCGTTAAAACTGTCGAAAATTCATCCCTTCTGTATTGTTTTATACTTTTTCGGACTTAAGGGATTAGATGACGAAAAAGGAACTCCGGAGTTAACTTTACGTACCTTTTTAGACTCTCTAAAAATGAAAAGGACCGAGTTATCTTTGTCGTTAAACTCGTTAAAAAGATTAATAGCGACAAACTTGTCTTTAGACGAGAACGAGTTTCACTATCGCTAGGCTCGTTAAAACATAGCGATGGGTTTGCCCGAAGGGCAAATTATAGAACAAGCATATGTTATCCTCCTCAAGCTTGACAAAAATAAAGAGGCACTGGTCAGCAATGACTGGGGAAAAATTGGGAAGAAACTCAAAGAACCTTTATTGGTAGCAAGTCGCTCTTGAACATGACACTTCCACTCCGTGCTTGAGTCGGGTTGGGTTGTTTCATTCACCGGTCACATCACCATGGTCTCGCCATACCATCCACCTTTGGGGTAAATGCTACTGATCCATCATATAAGTGTCGCCGATATGTTCAAGAGAAGTCATCCAGAGAAGTCAACCGTGTCCCATCCACTACCATACATTATACTTCATTCTTTCATGACCGCCACCCTGAACCATATATCATCAGATCGTTTTCACCTCCATCAAAATCATTTGCTCCGTTCCATGTCATTGATGTGGGATTCATTAAGGCCCTCCTTTGACGGATCGCTTCTTGTCGACATCAGCTCATTATACAAGAAGTTGATCTAGGAACACCCCCTTCAGTACTTTGAAGCTTGCATGCCTCAATGGCAAGTTTCTCACTTCCGGCGACAGGTATACATCAATGACCTTCGACCGAAAGATTTTGCGTGGTGTTCGACGCCAAGTCCTTTATTCACACCACGTGAATTGTACTGCAGTACCTTGAGGGTCATTATCATTATCGGTGATTCCTCTCGCGCTTGTTAACAGTTTACATCATTGACTGGTAATCAAGCGATGTCTTTCCATGTTCGACTTCAAAACATTTCTCACATGGATCGACTTGTACTTAGAGTGAAGATCGGACGAGATTGAAGACCCTGGATCTGGTTTCATCCATCCGGGCTGCGATATATATTCAGGAAAAATAAAGACATTGACATGTACAGCATTGCAGAACAGATAATCATCCTACCAAAAGGATGATGATTTCATCAGAATCATCAGTCTACCATCAGACGATTGTCTGTCCTATGTACATAAAAATGAATTTATAAAGCTGAGCATGGGAATGCCCGCCTCAGCTAGATCATGAAAATAATATGAAAAATAATGTATTGTATTGTATCTTATTACAGGTCTCCTCCCAGCATTGAAAGAACTTCGGATCCTCCTAATAAAGCATTTCACCCGATAAACGGCCTCATACTTTAGGGGGCAACTGTTATAGACATTTTTGTGCCTTGCAGCTCTAAGCATGAAATGTCCATAATCCAAGGGATCCAAAGTCCCTAAAAGTGTTGTTCCTGCCCCTAAAGGAACAAGGTCAACCAATGACAGCTTCTCCCAGAAGTTCTCCACCAGAAACTGCTCAAAACTAGTCAAATCAGGATCAATTCAGAAGCTCCACTAGTTGTCTGCGTTGCAAAGCACCCAAATACACTGGCTAGGTGCGTTGCAACGCACTTGAATGCACTACCCAGGTGCGTTGAGCGGGAAATGACAAGTGGCAGAGTCATTCAACGAGGTGGAGAGACAATGGAAGCTTCCAGAATCTTCTCCAATGACACTTGCCTCACTGAATTCGACCAGTGATGAGTAAGAGGCTCTCAGTCTCCAAGTGGAAGCAAGAACTGACAGAGAGAAGCCACAAGTCAAAACATAAGCTGAATCATCCTCTCTGCTTACATCTATATATGGATCCCTCATCCCAGAGATCCGGAGGCTGGAATTTTGTACTTTGCAGAGAATTGTTGTTGGTTTGAGATTGAGATTAGTACATTGGGTGATTTATGCTTTGTTGGAGGTGAGGAAGGGATTCCTTTGCTGGGAGGTAGACGCTGGATCGAGACTCACTTGGTTGTATCTCCTCTTGGACTTTATTATCATATCAATAAAACTATTTGAGTTTCTCCTACATGCTGTGTATCAATGATGTTTTGTTATATTTGCATGTTTAGCTTAATCTGATCCTAAGCTTTTTATGAATGTAAATCTATATCTTCGTGTAGTTTCTCTCTTTTGTGATCTTGCAGGAATTCGGTGAAGCTGGGCCGGTAAGGGAGCAGGGAGCGGGAAGCGAACAAAGGGAAGAGCGATTGGATCAACAAACTAGCGAAAGACACAGGTTAGTTACATCCTTCCTCTTCATTTACATTTCATAAAGAAGAATACTCAAGCAGTTTTCCTTGTTTGTTGCTAAGGCACTGTCACACCTTAGAGTGGGATAGGGGCGTTCTGAATAGATACTTTTCCCAACAACACCAACACGCCATAAGCAGAAACACAACTAGTTGTCCGCTCACTGTTGTCTAAGCTTGTGAAAAACAATAGGCATTGTTAGCCAGTAAACTATCAACAGAAATGTTGGACACCTAATCCTAAAGGGTTAGTGTGGAAGCCGAAAAGACTAAGCAGTCCAAGAGACCTTGGGATCTGAAACCCAAGAGTCAGATATTGTACTATAAATGTAAATCAATTGTTAATAAAAATTGCATTGCATGATTTATCCTTCATATCTTTTGTGCTGTCCATGTGTGTTTAACATGGTATCAGAGCGGGCGAATTCTGGCCCTGCTCATATTTGAGCCACTTGTTTTGTGGTCTCTACCTACATGTCAGTTCTGTCTTTCTACTAATGAGAGTTGATCAGAATTGCCACCTTATTGAGCTTTGTATTCCTCATTCTGCACCATATTCTTTCCTACGCTCTGTGCACTCTCTATAACCGTTTTCTGCCATATTCTATTTATATTCCCTGCGCTATGCTCCATACAAACCTGACATTTGAACGCTGGTCCGACATTATTCTCCTGCTCTTCTGTTGCGCTGTCTGACCACCTGTTTGAATGCGTTGAGTGCCTGCCATTACCTGTGGTCTGCTACAATTCCATGTGGAGCATGAGGATTGTCCTGAGAATTATGAGGTTGCCCGTTACCTTTTAGAAATGATGGGCATTGGGCGACCTTACGGGCATCAAGAAACACTTCTGTCGGAAGCACGGCGAGAAGAAATGGAAGTGCGACAAGTGTTCTAAGCGTTATGCGGTTCAGTCCGACTGGAAGGCCCATTCCAAGACTTGTGGCACCAGAGAATATCGCTGCGATTGCAGTACTCTCTTTTTCAGGAGAGATAGTTTTATAACACACAGGGCCTTCTGTGATGCTTTGGCTGAAGAAAGTGCAAGAGTTACAGTGAATAATACTGAACCTGTTGCAACTAGGACGACGACCAATTCTTCATCCGACGACGGTCCTAATCCGTGCCCGTGTCCGCCGGATTCTAATAAGGTCTCCATTTCTTCAACAGGCGGTGCCGTTGCTCCGCCTCCGCTCTCGGCTGCGTGGGGATTGTGATTGCAGACTCGCATATGGATCTTGAGATTGCAGAGCCGCCTGAGGAATATAATCCCTTCCAGCTCCATATAGTAATAGCTCCCTCTCAGCTATAGCAGGATCAACACCATAACCAGTTAAAGGAGCCTGAGGATAATCAGTACGTGCTGCACGTCTTGCTTCCTCCTGATAGCGTAGCATATCTTCTCTCAGCAATTCCTCTCGGCGAATTTCTTCTCGACGCAGTTCCGCAGGGAGTTTATCTCTTTCACTCGAAATTGTAGTCTTGTTGGTGTTTCAGTGCGTGATTGGCACATATGTAAAGCGTTGATGCGCGGCTTTATATGAGATACATTAAATCGATTTTATGCAGATATAGCGCGAGAGCGCACCTGTCTTCATTAACCTCTTGGCTCATCTCTGTATTAATAGTTTGATGTCCGTCGTGTGCTTTCAATGACAGTTTGCTGCTGATATACATCAGAGTTGCCTGAAGCGGAAGCGTGGGTGGTCCTCGCATTTGTGCCTGTAGAAGAGAAAGGTCCCGTAGAATTTCAATATTTTCTGGATCAATCTTAAGAGCATTCCTATAGCTTTTGATTGCATCACTGTACTCCCTATCTGAACGGTACAGAAGGCCATAAACATGCCAACAGACGTGACTTTTCACATCATTCTTTAAGCCATGCCGAACAAGCTCATAAGCTTCTGTCTTGCGGTCCATGCAATTATAAATCAAATTCAGCTGTTCTGAATCGATTCTGTTCATATTACTTCCCAGTCTCTGTTATTATTGCCTGGACTATTTTTGGTACTGAATTTAGGGCCATTTAAGCCATTCAAATTCCATTGCCAGACCATTTTGGCCTGTGAATGCTATAATTCGGCAATCGAATTACACCCTTTTTTCTAAAAGAAGAATAAGCGCTTTAATGTACTGGCTTTTCCATACCATTGGACGAAGGATAGCTGCCCTAGGAACTAAAGAATATGTGCGCATTTTGTGGTATTCATTTATGACTTTAGAATATAACGCGTTAACTTCATCGCATCTTTCAGTAATATTCTTCATTGTAAGCACCTTTTATTTCATAAAGACAGCTCAAAGTAGCAGGTAGTGGCAGCATCGAATATCGAGATTGTATCGCCCCTTCAGAAAGGAGTACGATCTATTAGGGTTTCTAACAAGTTGGAAGCCGAAGGGTTTTCTGGTGAGCACGAACATGAAATGATGATGTCTCTCTAAAGAGGACCAGAGCAGGTTATCGGTAGCAGGGGGGATCTGTTCTTGGAAGAAAGACCATATTGAAGAGTGATCATTTCCCAGGCAGCCAGAATAAAAATGCAGTAAGGTCCATCGTCAACATTGTCAAGCAACACTTGTCCTTCTTTCTTTGCAAGATCATTCCAGAGACCCACTACCACTGTCTTCTTGCTTTCATCTGCAATTGTAATATCACGCTTGGAGATTTCTTCATTGTTGCTTAGAACTAGTGATACACTCCCAAAGTTGTGCTTATATTATGGAATATGGGTTCCTTCCTCAACTGCTTCTTCAACTTCTGAATTTGCATGCAAAGTCATCTCATAATCATTTGCTACTGTCTTGAATTGATTGTAGAAACTTGAAATATATGTTATAGATTGAAGGTGTAATATCAAGTCTATGGTGACTGAAATGGAATGAAATTCTTTATGTTCTTGACTTCAAGCTTTGAGCAGACCCAAAGCAATTCACACTGGTCTTCCTATTTGAAGGGGTTTTGAAATTCAAGTTTGGCGGCTGAAATACATAGATATTCAAGTTACAAGACAAGTGTTATGACTTCTGCAAATGTTTGGGTTGTCGTATGTTGATCTAGATTTTTGAAGAACTAGGTTCTCTACTTCCCAGCTACTTCTTTTGTTGGCTAAGATGTTTTTTTCTGTGTAATTTTGCACAGAATATGTTCATGGTATGAAATTGCATTGTATATGGAAGTATATTGAGAAGCTACATACTTGAAGATTTTTGAAGACAAAGTGGTACACCAATCAATTTTTTGCAGTAATATTATTGTGAAATGGATAGAATGGGTGTTGTATTAGAATTGCTGAACACTCTAATACATTCTAAAACGGACAATACAATTATGATTGAAAAAGCCATTGTCGCAAACATTCAAATCTGTTTGAAAAATGTACAAGAAAATATTGAGTTTTTGCAGCTGGAAACAAAGCTACAGCAGGAAGAATTACAGCAGTGGAGTCATCATTCTGAACCTGTTTCTGTTCAGAACAATGAAGCAGACTCCCATAAACAGCAAGTCAATATTGTTCAAGTTCATTCAGATCCAGAATCCTATAAAGCAACAGTTGTACATGCAGATGCAGAAACTCAGTCTGCAATTCCCAAGCCCATCATCAGACCTTGGGAACAGCTTGTCCACAACAAGCACAGAACTGGTCTTGGATATGACAAGGACTTTTCCTTTCATATTCCAGACTATGCCAAGCCCATTCAGTTTCAGAGTGCCGGATTCATTCATGACAGTTCACCTGCTCCTCATGACAGTTCAACTTCAGCTGTTCCAGATTCTGCCCCTCTTCCACAGCAACAACAACAACAAAAACAACAGATCGTGAAATGCCAACACTGTGACCGAGTTGGCCATCTGAAAGATCACTATTTTGATCTTCATCCATGTGAGCACTGTCATAAAACCAGCCATTCTTCACACAGGCGCTTCAAAAACAAACGTCCTGCAAGAACAAAGATTCATCTTGGATGGATCGCTTCTTGGCAATGGGCATCAACAGCCAAGAAGATATTCCAAACACATGTCAGAACTTGTTCCAGAGTATTGAACACTCTTGCAGCTGAGTTTTCTCCATCATCTCACCTTGTATCTGACAGGGGGGAAATGATGGTCATCTACAAGCTTCAAAGTCACATCAAGCGAGCCTGAGCCACAACCTGCCACACCAGTTTCAGAGTTGTAGCCAGAGACAAAGATGCCTGAACATGCCTTCAGTTGGCAATCTGGGACACTTCCTCTAGCAGAAGACTCCAGCTTCTTGCCAGTTTTGGAAGAATTCCAGGAATCGCAGAGTTGTTGGTCATCCTTAAACCATCACAGATTGAGAACACTTCCTCTAGCAGAAGACACCAGCTTCTTGCCAGCTTTGGAAGAGTTCCAGGAATTGCATTAAGCATTCCAGAGTTGTTGGTCATCCTTAAACCATCACAGATTGAGAACACTTCCTCTAGCAGAAAACTTCAGTTTCTTGCCAGTTTTGGAAGAGTTCCGGGAACTGCACTAAGCGTTCCAGTGTTGGTGGTCATCCTTAAACCACCGCCCTTTTTTACCAACATTTCATAGAGCACATTCAGCCTAGTGCTGCCATGCATTTTTGCACATTTTGTATTACAGCTCTCTTCTTGGACTCATACATAACCCTTCGGATTAAGGGGGGGAATGTTGGACACCTAATCCTAAAGGGTTAGTGTGGAAGCCGAAAAGACTAAGCAGTCCAAGAGACCTTGGGATCTGAAACCCAAGAGTCAGATATTGTACTATAAATGTAAATCAATTGTTAATAAAAATTGCATTGCATGATTTATCCTTCATATCTTTTGTGCTGTCCATGTGTGTTTAACAAGAAAGGTCCACCAGCAACTTTTGAGACAAAATACCATCTTCCCCTAGCCAAATTGATGTTTCTCTAAAATGGTTCAACTTTGGATCTACCAAGCGTTGAGAGAGATCAAATCTTTTGAGGTGCAAACTTATTTTGGAGTGAAAATAGATTCTCATTTTTCATTTTATTAAAACCTTGATTTAATCTATATGGAATATCCACAATTTTTTTTAGTAGTTGTGAGGGTAGAGGGTTTAGATATGTCTCAAACGTGTAACATTTTTTTCTTTTAGATTTAATTAAAAAATGTTATTAAACTAACTTAGATCCATCTTAACTCCGGATCTACCAAGCATCAAGAGGAATCATATCTTTTGAGGTGAAAACTTATTTTGGAGTGAAAAGAGATTTGATTCCTCTCGGGGCTTGGTAGATCCAAAGTTAAGATGGATCTAGATTAGTATTATATAAATTTCACATCTCTATATATAAAAGTATTCTCATTTTTCATTTTATAAAAACCTTGATTTAATCTCTATGGAATATCCATAGAATTTTTTTAGTAGTAATGAGGGTAGAGAGTTTAGATATATCTCAAAAGTATAACCCTTTTTCTTTTAGATTTAGTTAAAAAAATGTTATAAAATTAACTTAAATTAAAATATCTATAAAATATTTTGATTGTGAAATGAGTTTTGGGCATGTGGTATTGATAAACATGGTACTTGCCCATGGTATTGTAACAAAACTTAGGTAAAGTGGGGGTGAATATCCATGGTTAAGAGCCTTTTTATATTGTAAGTTTATTGCAAGTATTAAGTTTTTATGTGTTTATTAATTAACTTTAAATATGGTTACAAAATCATTATTAGTCTCTCTTAAGGAAATCGATTTGTCCATTGACCATTATTACTTTAGCATTGCCCAATGCAACTTATAATGTTTAAATTTGAAAAATAAATATTTATTTTTCAATATTATTAAAAAAACTAATTTTCAAATATTTGATTGGAGAATAACTCGAAGGTCTATCAAATATTTATGCATGATTTTTAGATATTTATATAGTGGTTTTTTAATCCAAAAATAAAATCCTTAAAAATAACCCATATTCATGTAAATAACATATTTACCATGAGTTACTTCCCACCATAATTTAAGCAAGTCTTTACATAAAAAATGGATAGAAATAACATGTAAATAAATATAAATTCAACATATTGAGCCAACATTTAAAAAATGTTGACATACTATCTTTTTTACATTACATATCCCTATACTACGTTGTAGAGCGCCTCTAGTTGCAACAATGTTGATGTTCTTCCTTAAGGTAGTCAAAACAAAAAGATACTTTTGATCTTTTACATTAGGGTTGATAACATCCTTATACTAGCACAACCATATTAATAAATGTGGTTGATATACATTGATAGGCGTCAATGGATATGGATTTAATATTAATATTAGTATTGATATTAATAAATATATAAATATAATAATAATGCAATAATAATAATTATATTATAAAATATTATTATCATTATATTATAAATACGATAATAATTATAAACCCAAGGGAGTAATAAACCAAAGGGATTAATACAGCTTGAGTGGGCCTAATGGTTAAGAGCATGTGTTTCCTTCTAAGAGGTCACAGGTTCAAAACTAGAGCGAGGTATAGTATGTATGCCTTCGTAGACTTAGTAGTCAAATCGCTGCCCGGAGGTGGGTCCCTTGTCCCACAAACAAGGGGGTCTCATACACCAATTTGGCGTCTGGCTTGGTCGTGACCTTAAATATGGATAATAATAATATTAAAAACCCAAGGGATTTATATAAAACCCTACGAATAATATTATAAACCCTATCAATAATATTATACCCTTAGATTAATAATAATATAAAATTTCTTGATATTATTAACCTAAGGGATTATTAATATTATAAACCTAAGGCATTATACATCCCTAGAAATAATATTAAACACAAACGATTAATATTAGAAACCCACTGAATTATTATTATAAACCCAAGCAATTAATATTAAAAGCCCAAGAGATTAATATTATAAACCCTTGGGATTAATATTATAAACGTAAGTGAATGTTAATATTATAACCCCAAGGGATTAATAAACCCAAGGAATTTATATTATAAACCCAACAGATTTATATTATAAACCCAAGGGATTTATATTAAACCCTAGGATTAATATTATAAACCCTATCATTATTATTATACCCTAGGAATATAAACACTTAGATTAATAAACCCAAGAGATTGATATTATAAACCCAAGACACTAATAAACCCAAGGGATTAATATTGTAAACCCAAGGTATATAAACCCTAAGATAAATATTATAAACCCTAAAACAAACATGCTTGACCATGCTTAACCATGGTTGATTTTCATATTGAGACAATCTTTGTGACAATGCGACGTTGGAACATCGTTGACCATGGTTGACCAAGATTTATTTTCATATTGAAAGAATCTTTGTCATAATGCGACGTTCGACCATGGTTGACCATGGTCAACCATGATTGACCATGTTTGACGATGGTGAGACAATCTTTGTCATAATGCAATGTTGGACCATGATTGACCATCGTTGACCATGATTGACCATGGTGAGAGAATCTTTGTCACAATGCGACATTGGATCATCGTTGACCATGGTTGTCATAATGTGACGTTGGACCATGACACAATCTTTGTCACAATGTGACCATGTTTATTGCCCATTAGAATCTTTGTCACAATGTGACCATGGTTGACAATGATTGACCATGATTGATTTCCATATCGAAACAGTTTTTGTCACAATGCAACGCTAGACCATGGTTGACCATGTTTGACCATGGTAGGCGATGGTTGACTGTAGTTGATTTTCATATTAAGACAATCTTTGTCATTATGTGACATTGGACCATAGTTGACCATGCTTGACCATCGTTGATTTTTATATTGACCATGTTTGACCATGGTTGATTTTCATATTGAGACAATCTTTGTCACAATGCGACATTGTACAATGATTGACCATGGTTGACAATGATTGCACATGGTTGACCATGATTATAAACCCAAGGGAATTATATATAACCCTAGGATTAATATTATAAACCCTATGAATAATATTATACTCTAGGAATATGAACCCTTAGATTAATAAACCCAAGGGATTAATATTATAAACCTAAGGTACTAATAAACTAGATGGATCAGCCCCAAGGGTTAGCTCAGTTGGTCAAAAACTGTGCCTTGCCATCAGGAGGTCACAGGGTTGAATATGCCCGAAGCCCTTGGGGTTAGGTCTTGCCAATAGGCCGAGGGGCGATTAGCCCAGATTTTTCCGTGGACGTAGCGATCACTCATTGACCAGGGTGTTCGTGAACCACACTAAAAAATAAATAAATAAATAAACCAGATGGATCAATATTAAAAGCTCAAGGAATTATAAACCTAAGGGAATAACATTAATATGAAAATCAACCATGGTCAACCATGATGATTTTAGGGTTTATAATATTTATCTTAGGGTTTATATACCTTGGGTTTATAACAAACCAGATGGATCAATACTAAAAGCCCAAGGCATTATAAACCTAAGGGAATAACATTAAACCCAAGGGATTGATATTATTCCCTTAGGTTTATAATGCCTTAGGCTTTTAGTATTGATCCATCTGGTTTGTCATAAACCCAAGGTATATAAACCCTAAGATAAATATTATAAACCCTAAAATCATCATGGTTGACCATGGTTGATTTTCATATTAAGACAATATTTGTCAGAATGTGATGTTGCACCATGATTGACCATCGTTGATTTTCATATTGACTATGATTGACCATGGTTGGCCATGATTGATTTTCATATTGAGACAACCTTTGTCACAATGTGATGTTGTACCATGGTTGACCATGATTGACCATGGTTAACGATGATTGATGATGATTGAACATGGTTTATTTTCATATTGGGACAATCTTTGTCACAATGTGACATTAGACCATGATTGACCATGAGTATAAACCCAAGGGATTTATATATAACCCTAGGATTAATATTATAAACCTTATGAATAATATTATACCCTAGGAATATGAACTCTTAGATTAATAAACCCAAGGGATTGATATTATAAACACAAGTTACTAATAAACCCAAGGGATTAATACTAAAAACCCAAGGCATTATAAATCCAAGGGAATAATATTAAACAAAGGGATTAATATTATAAACCCAAGGTATATAAACCCTAAGATAAATATTATAAACCCTAAAATAAACATGGTTGACCATGGTAGATGATGTTTTACCATGGTTAATATTCATATTGAGACAATCTTTGTCACAATGTGACGTTGGACCATGGTTTATCATGGTTAACCATGATTGACCACTGTTGATCATCATATTGACCATGGTTGACCAAGATTGATTTTCATACTGAGACAATCTTTATCATAATGTGATGTTGGACCATGGTTGACCATGGTTAATATTCATATTGAAACAATCTTTGTCACAATGTGATGTTGCACCATGGTTGACGATGGTTGAACATTGTTTATTTTCATATTGAGACAATTTTTGTCACAATGAGACATTAGACCATGATTATAAACCCAGTGTATTTATATATAACCTTGGATTAATATTATAAACCCTATAAATAATATTATACCCTAAAGGAATATGAACCCTTAGATTAATAAACCCAAGGGATTGATATTATAAACCCAATGTATAAACCCTAAAATAAGCATGGTTGACCATGATTGGCCGTGGTTGATTTTCTTATTGACACAATATTGTCACAACACGACATTGGACCATGGTTGGCCACGATTTATTTTCATATTGTGGCAATATTTGTCACAATGCGATGTTGGAATATGGTCGATCATGGTTGATTTTCATATTGAGGCAATCTTTGTCACAATGCGTTGTTTGACTATGGTCGACCATGGTTGACTATGGATGAACATGGTTGTTACAATATGACGTTGGACCATGGTTGGCCATGGTTGATTTTCATATTGAGACAATCTTTGTCACAATGTCACGTTGAACCATTGTTAACCGTGATTGACCATATTTGACCATGGTCGACCTTGTTTGACCAATGTTGACCTTAAATGACCATGGTTGACCATGATTGATTTTCATGTTGAGAAAATCCTATAATAAAACCTAAGATAAATATTATAAACCAAGGTATATAAACCCTTTGATAAATATTATAAATGCTAAAATAAATATGGTTGACCATGGTTGATTTTTATATTGAGGCAATCTTTATCACAATGCAATGTTGGACCATGGTTGACCATAATTAAATTTCATATTGAGACAATCTTTGTGACAATGCAATGTTAGACCATGGTTGATTTTCATATAGGGACAATCTTTGTCACAATGTGACATTGGAGCATGGTTGACCATGATTGACGATGGTGGACAATGGTTTACTTTTACCATTCCAAATAAAAGTAAAATTATTCTCCCTTCTTTATTATTATTTTTAGACATTAACTATAAAAAGTAATATCGTTTAACTAATATGATGAGCAACACTTCATTATTAACATTAAAAAATAATAATCTTAAGTAATAAATACTTATTAATAAAATTATTAAACTTTAAAATTAAAATTAGTAAACTTATTAATATTCATATTAATTTTAATGAACATTCCCCCCCTGGAAGAAGATGGCGCGGAGCTATCGACGAGGGCTAGGTTAACTTAGCCGCAGGAGCGATCTAAACCGCAGGAGCCGCAGGTCATCAGGTACTTTGTCGAGAGGTCATGGGGCTACTGTTTAGGGCTAGACTTACGCCGCAGGAGATACAGGTTCACGGAAGCCTCGCCGACCGGACAGCGCAAGAGACGGATTGGAGGATTCGGCGATCCGGAAGCTTGGGTTTCCGACAGCTGACAGCGATTGCGGTTAACTAACAGTTGATCGGCATGGAGGATATCGAGGAAATGGAGCAGGTAGATTATTCGGCGGACCCACTTGAAGACATCGCCATTTTTGGTAACCCTAAACAGCCTCCTGCACCAGCTGCTGCCAACATCGCCGTTCAGCTCCCTCCTCCTGTGGTTTCGCTGCAAAACTCGCCCATTCAGCCCGCATTGGAGGCACCCCCCCTCTCTCCAGGTACCGCCCTTCTCTTATCATCTTACCTGCCCGATGATTTCGCTTTCGATTTCACCTCGCCGCCCCGTAGCAATGAACCCTCCGTTCCATCGAAGGCTAGGGCTGAGGAAAACCCTACTAATGCTCCAGTAGAAAACCTCCCTGTCGCTGATCCTGCGGAGTCTAGGGCTGATGTATACCCTCCCTCTGCTCATACAGCGACCCCCCCTGTTGCAGATCTGTTGAATCATCCCCGGGAAATTAGGCCGCTGGGGCAAATCCCCTTGAGCTCCGCAGAAATCAGGCCCTCGGGCAGCTTTAGCACTCTAGCCATTCAACCCCATCCTGTTAAACCCTCCCCGGGGTTCGGGACATCAAATCCGCTCGTCGATCATCCCACAGCTCCTCGCACAAAGAAGACTAAGTGCATCAGAGAAACCGCGAAGGACATAACAGTATCATTTGGTGATCCATCCAACTTTGAAGAGACCATGGCACTGGCTCAAACGACTCTGGTAGGCCATGTGAGAGGGCGAATTTTCACGGCGGAAAGACTGAAATCATGGGTGAAAGATATTTGGGGAGAATTGTTCACGGAGTTGCCGGAGGTACAAAGGCATCCTAGAGGCTGGTTCTCACTTCATTTCGCAAAAGAGGAGCACACGAACACCGCTCTGGCACAGTACTGGCACATAGAATTGGCACCAGTACTTTTGAAAAGATGGAGTCCACTATTTGACCCGGAACGTGAGCAGATCGGAGCAGGACCTATATGGGTTCGATTGCCAGGGCTTCCACTACAATACTGGTTGGAAGAGGCATTCATCAAGATTGGGAATGCACTGGGAACATACCTAGACCACGATCGATCATACAAGGAGTCAAATGATCAACTCATGGCCAGAATTCTGGTACATCTGGATACCAGGGAAGGACTAGTGGGTAAAATGACCCTGAGATGGGGGAAATTCAGCAGAACACAGATTTTGGATTATGAAGGAGTTCCCTTCAGATGCAACTGGTGTCACCAAGTCGGCCATGTATATAAGGATTGTCCATTAATCATCAGTCAGAATGGATCACCCAAACAAGCACTATCGGACTCAGGCAGGGCACCCCCAAATACGCCGCAACCATCAAGGAATAATGCTCCTCCACCAATTCCTCGTTCGCCAAAGAACAACGCGGAGCCCCGAGGAACTCCTACAAAAGTGCTTGAGCATCAAAAAGGTCCGCTAGCACCTCCAATGACTCGGGCACGGGCTGCAGCAGCGGCAGCGAAAGATCCGGGTAATTTTCCTATCTCTCAATCTATATCATCTGATATCTCTCTTGTGCACAAAAATTCAACTGCATGCACTATGGTACTTTGTGATATCCCTCCTCCCCCCCCGTCGACCTCCCCTGCTCCGCCTTCTCTGCCCTTCTCATCTCCGCCCCTCTCGCCCATATCACCCCGGTCGACTTCATCTCACCCCTACTCCCTTCGCCCTAGGGCACCTCGCCCGGTGGCATCTGAAACCATTGCTGGTCTGGGTATTGTCCCTCTTGACATTGGGTACCATTCCTCCCGGGGTCGTAAATCAAACCTCAATAAAGCCATTAGACATGCGGGCGCAGAAGTTGCTGCTGGGCGACAAGCCACCATTTTAGGGGTCCTTAGAGCTACAAATCCCCCTAAGATAGGTCCACCATGAAGTACATCTCCTTCAATTGTAGGGGTATGGCAAGCGCCCCAAAAAAGCTAGCCCTTAAACGACTTTTTGAGGTCGAGTCACCGGATATCATTTTGTTACAAGAAACCCTTGGATCGGCAGAATCTTGTTCTCGCACACTAGCCTCTGTAGGGGCTCGATGGAATTTCATTGCCATGGATGCCATGGGAAGATCGGGGGGTCTGGCGCTCGGTTTTAACCCCAGCTCAATCAAACTGGTATCATCCTGGGGCGGACAGGGATTCCTAGGAGCAGACATCATCTCCATCGAACTCGGGCTCCCCCTCCGGATTATCAATATTTATGGACCTTGTCATCAGAGGGAAGATTTCTGGAGAAAAATACTCAGCTGCAACCTCCTATCTCTCGAGCACATCATCATCGGGGGAGACCTGAATTTCTCCCTGGGCTTCAGTGAGTCATGGGGAGAGGCGGCCCAGATTGACCCCATCACAAATTACATGAGACAATTATTGGAGCAGCACGATTTCATTGATATCCCTGTTCAGAAGCTGCAGCCTACTTGGAGAAATAGAAGAACAGGAGAGGCAGCCTTGGCCAGAAGATTGGATAGATTCCTCATGAAAGAACCTCTGATTAACCGGCTGCATTCATACAAACAGTGGGTAAGCAATGAAGGCATCTCAGATCACACACCTATAGTTTTGGAAATTCGGGGACCGGAACAGAAACCAAAGGCGCCTTATAAATTCAACCATCTGTGGCTACAAGACCCTAGATTCATTAACCTGATCACAACATACTGGAGAGCTCACCCCATTGATCGAGAATCTTCATTGGCAAGGGGATTCGTGAAAAACCTAACAGAGCTAAAACATATAGTGGTCAACTGGGCTAAAGAGAAAAAGAAGACTGAAGATGAACAACTTATCAAGGTGGAGGACGAATTGAAGGGCCTTCTGGACGAGAGAAATCTAGGGTTCTTATCTCAGAATGACAAGGCCCGACTGGTGGATCTGGAAAATCAGAAGAATGTTATCCTAAAGGGAAGGGAGGAATCTATCAGACTTCGCAGTAGAGCTACATGGCTGAAAGCTGGAGATGAGAACTCCAGATTCTTCCATAATTTCGCCAAAGGAAGGAAAGTGGCAAATACCATTTGGAACCTCCCCCTCCCCGAGGGAGGCCAGGCAGATACATTCAACAAGCTATCTAATTTGGGTACCTCACACTTCAGAAACCTATACAAGAGCCCTGTGGGTTCAAATCTGGCGGAAATCATCAATGTGGCCACCAAATTCCCAAGATTTGTAGAGGAAGATGATTTAGAGGATCTGGAAGCTCCAGTCACCATGGCAGAATTGGAAGGTACCATAAAATGGTTCAAGAAGGAGAAGAGCCCGGGACCAGATGGATGGACTATAGAGTTCTACTCTGCATTCTTTGAACTTCTGGGAGGAGATATTCTCAAAGTTGTTGAGGAGAGTAGGATCTCGGGAAGTATCTATCATGCCATTAACTCTACATTTATAGCCCTCATCCCAAAATCCGACAATCCATCATCCTTCGATGATTTCCGCCCCATATCCCTCTGCAATGTGCTCTATAAGATTATCTCTAAGATCATTGCTAACAGGATCAAGCCCATTCTCTCCAGGCATATCTCCCCACAACAATTTGCTTTTCTGGAGAATCGACAGATTCATGAAGCCATTGGATCAGCTCAAGAAGCAATCCACTCCATCTGGACCAAACACCTCAAATGTATTCTGCTGAAAATAGATCTCTCCAAGGCATTTGATCGTGCTAGCTGGTTGTACATCAAAATGATCCTCATTCATATTGGCTTCCCTCATTCATTAATCAATTGGATTATGGCATGCATCTCCTCCCCCACCTTCAGTATTCTGATCAATGGATCTGCCTCTCACTTCTTTCACTCTGAAAGAGGGCTTCGTCAGGGCTGCCCACTCTCGCCACTGCTCTTCCTCTTGGTAATTGAAGCGCTCAGTAGGCTCCTGATTTCTGCTAAAAGGGAGGGATCTATTCGGGACCTTAAAATATCAGACATCTGTTTCCTCACTCATCTCCTATTTGTGGACGATGTCTTGATATTATTGGATGGAAGCATTCAGGACACGACCGCATTCTCTCACTTGCTCGACCTGTTCTCAAAAGCAACGGGTATGGAAGTGAACCGATCAAAATCTTCCATCACTATGGTTGGCACCACTGTAAATGAATCACATGTTGCTAGAACGGCTTTTCCCTACAACCCTCAGCTTCTGGATAGAGGGCTCAAATACCTGGGGTACTGGCTCAAACCGACAAGTCAGAAGATTGCTGATTGGGTATGGCTCGTGGCGAAGATAGAAAAAATATTAACATGCTGGAGCCACAAATATCTCTCAAGGGCTGGGAGACTAATCCTGATAAAAGCTGTTCTAGAAGCCACCCCTGTATTCTGGATGGCTCTGGCATGGATACCCCGGAACATATTGGCAAAACTTCAACAATTATGCAATCGATACCTATGGGCTGGGAATCAAGACAAACGAATCTTCGCATGGATCGGATGGAATAAGATCGCCCTGCCTAAGAAATGGGGAGGATGGGGGCTGAAGGATCTCCCGATATTTGCAAAAGCTCTGGCTGGAAAAATGGGATGGGCCCTCCTGACAACCCACAGTCTGTGGACAAATATCACTTTCCACAAGTATATCTGGCCTCTCAGCATCATCGATTGGGTTAGACTGCCTACCTGGAACAAAGCAGGTATATCATCGATTTGGAAGGCCTTATTGCACTCCTTACCCCTCATCAGGGACAACCTAATATGGCGCATCAGAGACGGTAACAGTGCAAGAATTGGACTTGATCCTTGGTCCGGAAGTGGAGGCAGACATACACTCCCTCAAGAGCTAATTGCATTTCTATCTGCACAAAACATAAAGGTCATCTCGCAGATTGCAGACCCAACACAATCAGACATATTCCATCAAGCATGGAAATCGGCAAACCAATTAAATATCCCGAGAAGATGGCACACCATATGGGATGAATACAGAGATGCATTAGCGGAAGCTCATATTCGCATCTCGGAGGGGCCGGATGAACTTGTCTGGCATCGAGCAGAGCACGGTGTATACACACCAAAGGAAGGCTATATATACCTCATCGAACATCGAAAGCCTGAAGATATCGTAAACTGGTGGCAGAACATATGGAAATACGCTGCCTCCCCTCGATCAAAATTATTCAGTTGGTGCATTCTAAGGAACAAAGTTCCCACAGGTGATCAGCTTATGAAAAGAGCTATACACGGACCCACTTGGTGCGTGCTATGCAAGGAAGCCTCGGAATCGATAGAACATATATTCATGAGATGTCGAGCAACCATAGACCTGTGGCGAAATCTCAAGGCGCATATAAATTACACAGGAGATTGGGAGGGACAGGATATCACAAGCGCATGGAATGATTGGGAAAAGAAAAATAAAGGGACGAAAGTGATAAACCTCCCCATCATTATTAACTGGGCTATTTGGAAATCAAGAAACCGAGCCATTTTTGATGAAAAGCCTATCCACTGGCCCTTACTCGAAGCTAGCATTGTTGCTGCCCTGAAGGAACTGCCCGATCCTACCCCTCCGCCTTCTCGACATCCCGTTCCGCCTCCTCCCATCGACCCAAGCATGCCTTGGGCATTTTTCGACGGTGCTGCAAACCAACAGAGCTGCGGAGGAGGTTTCATCCTCCATGTTACAGAAAACCATCACTACAACATTAAGGCTGGCCTGGGAGTCGGAACAAACAACTATGCTGAACTGATTACTCTTCGCCACCTTCTACACTTTGCATTAAGGCACCATTGCATTAGCATCAATATTTTTGGAGATTCTCAGATCATTGTTAATTGGATTAATGGCACAGCTACATGTCACTTGCACTCTCTCAGCACTATTCTACAAGAAGCACTCGATCTCAAAGCAACATTTAACCATATTTCTATCTCTCATATATACAGGGAACACAATAAGGGTGCCGACAAACTTTCCAAGGAGGCAGCGCTGATGGACAGAGGACTATGGGAGATTACAAAGATCATTGACCAACAGGAGCAAAAATTCTATCACCGGCCATATATAGATCCAGGATACCCAACCCTGGATCAGCAAATAGCACACTAAATGTATTTATTGTTTGACAGCTCTCCACAGAAAAATACTGTTATTTTGGTTATTGTTTAGGATGAACAGCATAATAGAATGAACTGATAGCATGCCCTGCGCGGTATTACACATACAGCTTTTGAAGATACTCTGTATATAACAGACTCTTATGTAAAAACTGCTTATTATTGAAATATATAATGATTTTTCTAGAGGAAAAAAAAAATTCATATTAATTTTAATATTTAAATTTAAATAACCTTATAAAACTTTAATAACAGTATAAACTTTAATATTAATCTTATTTAAATAAATTTTAATATTAATATTAATTTATTACTAAACTTATTAACCTTTTTATATAATACTTTATTAATAATGTAATATATTAACTTAATATATTATAATGAGAGGAATAAAGAGTTGGCAAATTCCTTTCTTGCATTACGCATCACGTCTACCATCAAAAATCATGTCCCATAAAAAAAATTAGACATAACAACCACCTCCAGGTTGTCATCATCCAACCACAATGGTGCCGATCACTGATTCTTTTCCACGTGGCATGGGAACACAGAGTGAATTTCTTTGTTGTCACACACTTCAAAAATCAAAGAGGGAAGGTGGATGTATACAAGAAACAAACAACTCTCATCTTTATCCGTCAAATCCTCAAATTTTTTTAAATTTGATTTTTATGGAGTAAAAATGGTAATACATTAAAAATAATTAATATAATTATATTAAAAATATTAAAAATATTAATGTGGTTGATATAGCTAAAGACTTTATAATTATAGCAAAAAAATTATTTCAATACGAAAAATGCTTTGTTAATGCACACATTTCCTGAGTAACCATGTATAAAAAAATATGGAAAATGAATTACACATCTTATTATAAAATAGACCATTGCTAAATAATTTTTTCTTAGAATATTAATTACTAGAAGTAGAATAATCTCAAATCCCTAAGAAAGTGGTGGGCACGGAGCCATGTGGCACGAATCTAATTGAATTTGAGAAAAAAAGAATTACACATCTTATTGTAAAATGAACAATTTTGGTAGATAAAATTTACTTATATATTAATTTCCGCATCTAATTAGAATATGAACATATTAGAATTTGAATAATCTCAAATCCGTAGGAAATTGGTGGGCATGGAGCCACGTTGCACAAATATAAATTTTTAAATTTATTAAAAGTCAATGCAACCTAACAAACTGTGTAACACATTACAATCTTTGACAAACATTAAGACTAAGCATATATTGAGCATATTCTTGTGAGAATCAATCTAGGTTGTCAATTAAAAAGAAATAAATTAACAGATCCCATCCAAATTAATAATATTTTTAATAGGAATTGTCTTTAGTGCGATTTTTTGGAAGATTTTCCGGTGGGTTTTTACGGTCAAATTTCTCTAAAATCCGAGAGCAATTTATTGAAATCACAAGCTTGATGGGTAATCTCTGCATAATTAAACCGTCCTAAATTTTTCAGGGTGTTGAATCCAAATATGCAGTTAAAAAACCAATGTAAATAACATAAATCAAGATTTAACCTCAAAATTTTCTGCCAAATTCTAGTTCAGAAAATCCAAAAAATCACATTAAAAACAATTCTTTTTTAATATAATAATAATAATAATAATAATAAATCTTCATAAATTAATAACTTCATTGATACACTTTATCATATTCATAGATTAAAAATGGTTATGAATTAACGAATATATATCTAACTTAAAAATGAATGTTTTATATTTTATGTTTAAAAAATTAACTATAAAATTTATCAATTACTTTGACACTTTCATGGATTAAAAAAGGTTATGAATTAACGAACATACGTATGACTTAAAAATGATTGAGACGAGATATCATTAGTTAAAATTGTTCAACTTCAATTATTTCTTTTAATATAGCTAAAGGTTAAAACCCATTAAATTCACGAATGCTTTCACCACATGCTTGAATTGGGTCCACACTCCCCTTTCCAAACAAGATTAATTCATTTTTTTAATCCATCAACGATTAATCAATTTTTTGGGTTGATAACTTTCGTAGTAGTTGTGTTCTATTTATTAGCAGCCTCTCAGCCTGAATTTTCCACGGTTAAATTTGGTAGTGGAGTGATAGTACCAAACAATATTAATGGAGCAGGGTCTGTCAATTAGAGGCAATTAATAAAGGTCGGAAATTGGAAAAGGACCTGATTTTATCGCAGATTGTAGCGGTAAAAAATGAGATTGTCGAGATCACTAGAAGTAGCTCATCCCCACAGCGTAGATATATGTTCAGACGAAAGTATATTCTTTAAAAGTAAATTTTGGTCGAGTAAACAAATCTCCTTTCACCTAAAATTCATATATACGTTTATAGATGAATTATCTTAATTTTATTTTATTCTCTAATTTTTTATTACACTATAATTTTTCTTTAAATTTAAATGTAATAATATTTTTAATATTATCATTATTATTAAAATGACATTTTTCTTTATTCTCCATTCATTTAGTTAAGACTTGATATTTTTATTCCAATCCTTCTTGAGAAACATGTTGTATTGATAGAAGTTTGAAGCAATCTTAAGAAGCCTTTTGCCTTACATTGCTCTTGTACATCAGGTACCTAGTCATAGTTGTGCTCTTAGTTGGGTAAATAATCGCTTCTATGAGGATAGAATGGGGCATATTGCCTTTGATTTTGAGATTATAATTCATAAAATGATTTTGGATTTGCTCAATCTTTCTCCGTGATTCTATAGAGACAATGCAATCCCAAGCTTGACAACCATAGAAGATAATAGGAGTGAAGAGAGTCTCAAAGAGAGATTGTTAATTTGGCAACTCAGGGAGACATTCCCTCCTTTGTATAGTCTTCCTTATCAAGAAAGACCCTTCCTAGCCCTTGGAATAAGTTAATTTGGTTAAAGAGAAATATAATTTTATTATGGAAACCCACGTGCACAAAATGACAAGTTGGCCCTAAAAGGAAATTCGACACCCTTGGATGGCTTCTCATTAAAAATAAGTATTTTTATATTTATGTTATTTCTTTGTGATACTAGACTTATTGTTTTGATTATTGCTTAGCCTTCCTGCATATTTGGGTATTTGAATACTTCTAACCTCCAAAAGAGATGTAATAACCAAATCCTTCTTGAGGATCATCTAAGATGTAGGAAAAGAGAGCTAGTGTAGGATGTTAGGATATTTCGACACATAGGAAATAATTAAGTATAACTTGGTCTAGTGTAGAGTTAGGTAAAGTGTGTTTATTTACGATGTACTTTTGGAACTTACAATCTGACGGTCACGATATGTAGTGATCCAACGATTCATTCTCTCCTCGATATTACTGACACTTGATCCGTGGCTTAACACCCGATTGGTCCATGATCTCTATTTAAAGAGCATGGAGGGTCATTTGTAGGGTAACCGTTCATGAGAGAAGCTTACGTAAATTTTCATTCTTTTATTAATAAATTGCCTGAAGTAGCCGCGTTGGCTCAGGCCGTGGACTATTTCCCTCTTTGGGGGTTTTAACCACGTCAACAATACCGGTGTATTGATTTGTGATCTATTTGTGAGTGGTGTCCTTTGGTGTTCTGTATGAGGAACTTACCCTGTAGATTCCTGCAGGGTATCAGAGCTATTTGAGGGCCGCATTCGTTGGTGATCCAAATCTGAAGCTGGTAAAACTGCATCCGACTGCCATTTCCTAGATCTACTGTTTCTGACTACTCTATTGCGTTGGGAGCTTCTGTTCCAGTGAGAAACCCCTTTCGTTTCACACGAAAAGGTTTTCGGTAGCCCTAGCTATGCCATTTTTAAGATCTGGAGGTATACAATGTTTATTTGCAGTTTCTAGTTTTTTTCTCTCTATTTATTTCGGTTTATTTATCTCTTTGTTTTTTATTACTGGATCTACACCTTTCATTTCTGCGTATGCTCTTTGCCTTGCAACTCTGTGCGATCTGGCAAATCAGAAACAGAAAGGAAGTTTTTTTTCTCATGCGTATGCTCTTTCTGCCGCGCCTTAGTGTGATCTCGAAAAATCAGAAACATTGAAGAAAATTGTCCATTTTGGGTTTTGTGGTTTTTGTTTTGCAGGAAAAAAAAAGAGCTTTCTCAAGTAAGCATGCACCTCAAAGCTTCGGTGACTAAAAAAAAAAACCCTTCCTCTTTTCCAAAAATTACTAACCTTTTAAACTAGCTCACTTGGTCCAAAGTTACTTTATGAGAATAGAAGTCTTGAGTTCAAGTCTTTCTCTTTGTTGAGCTAATTACATTAAGATTGGGAAATTGGTGGATTTCTTTTAAATATAACATTATCATTCATTTCCGCACATTCCCACACTTCGTCGGCATCTTCAACAACTTTTATTCAAAAAGCCATAACTTCTTCATCCGGAAGCCGTTTTCAGAGCCGTTTTTTTTTAATCAGCCTAATTTTTTGAGATCTTTCCATTGGAACACTTAGTTTCAGCTTCTATATATTCAATTTATGTTAAAATGGAAAGTCCATGCCAAGTTATTCTTGACAGCACCAACTACTTCCAATGGTGGTCCTACATTGTGGATTTACTTAGAAGTAAAGGTCTTTACAGAATAGCCTTAGGCCAAGAAATCAAACTGAAAGATGAAGATAAGGCAGCCAAATGGGAAAATAGGCAAGATCAAGCACGTGGGTTGATAGGGATGTCTATTTCTCTAGACCTTAGATCCCATATCGCAGAACTTGATATTCCTAATGAAACAATGAAACAGATCACTAAAGTTTTTGGAATTAAAAATGAACTTAGAGTCCATCAAATCGAAAATGGGTTGCTTACATTGGACCCCAATAATTTTTTTTCCATTGAATATTTTTTGTCCAATTTCAAGACCCTTAGACTTCTCCTGGAAGGTGCTAAGGTTAAGAAAGAAGGTGGTAACCTTATTTCTTCCATTCTTACTAAGTTGGGACCAGCATACTTTGTGTTTGTTTCCACCTTCCATTCTACAAGAGAAGCCTTCATTTCTCAAGGACAAGACTACAAGTCCCCTTCCTTTGATTCCTTTTGTGATTCTTTAATAATAGAACAAGAAAAACTCTTACACCTTGGTATTCTTAATCTTGGAAACTCTTCTAAGAAAGCCTTAGCCGCCTAGCAGCAACCAAATTCAAAGAATCTTAAGAAGTCGTATCCTAAAAAGAATAGTCCTAAACCAAACAAGGGTCCTAAGCAATTTTAGCCTTAAAATGAAAAATCATTTCAACAAAATGATAAGGCAAATAAAAACAAAGGGAAGAAGACTGATAGACATTGCCACTTTTGTAATTGAGATGGCCACTTAGAATCCAAATGCTTTAAGAAGATGGAAGCCTTGGAAGCAGTAATGAAGAAGCATAACATCCATTTGGAGCACTCTTCAACTTCAACTTCATCTTTAGGAATAGCACTTTCTGCGTGTGGTTGTCAAACATCTCGGTCTGGATATGCACTAAATGTATCTTCTTCTTCTAATTCTCATGAGTGGCTCATTGATTCTGGAGCTTCTTATGACATGGCCAAAAACAAAGCCATGTTTTCTTCTTTAAATGATTGTAACACCAAAAATATATATGTTGGTGATGATAGATCTCTTAGTGTTATAGTGACTGGAACTGTTCATATAGACAATGGACAATTTAATGATGTATTCTATGTTCCAACCTTATCCTGCAACCTTCTATCTGTATATCAGACAACTCATTCAGGTGAAGGTAAAATTGTTGAATTTTCACCTCACGATGCTGTAACTAAGGACCTAAGAGATCCTAGACATATTTTAGCTACTGACATTGCCGATGATTCTACAAGGTTGTATAAGTTTAACAACTTTGGGTCATCAAATCTTCCCTCGGTATTTGTTGCTCATAATGATGAAGTGAGCAAACTTTGGCATGAGCAATTTGGTCACTTAAACTATCACTCCTTTCAGAGTCTATGTAAAGAAAATATGGTGACAGGTCTTCCCATGGTATCTTGCAGATATGGTGTTTGTTCCGGATGTGTACTCGGAAAACATCATCGGGATAGTTTTGAAAAACGTGCCTCTTGGCATGCCTCAGCCCCTTTACAACTTGTGCATAGTGATTTATGTGGTCCAATTCCAATTGTTTCATTCTTTGGCTACAAGTACTTCTTAACTTTCATTGATGATTTCTCCAGACGCACTTGGGTATACTTCTTAAAACTCAAGAGTGAAGTATTTAACATGCTTTTGGCCTTTAAGGCCTTTGTTGAAAAACAATCTAGACATCAAATTCTTAAGCTAAGATATGATAATGGCAGAGAATATGTTAACAACAAATTCATCAAATTTTGCACTGAGAATGGAATTCAAATGCAACATATTGTTCCATATACTCCACAAAAAAATGGTGTAGCTGAAAGGAAGAATCACACCTTAAAGGAAATGGCTAATTGTATGCTTCAATCTAAAGGACTTAGTCTTAATTGTTGGGCAGAAGTAATTAACTGTGCAAATTACATAATAAATCACACCCCTACAAAGGTTTTAAAGAATATCACTCAAGAAGAAGCATGGAGCTCAATTAAACCAGATGTAAGCCACTTTCGTGTTTTTGGAAGTGAAGCATGGGCCCATATTCCAGATGAGAAACACAAAGCTTTAGAACCTAAGAGTGAAAAATGTATTTTTGTTGGATATTCTGAAGATGTCAAAAGATACAGACTTATTCCACTTAAGTCCAAAAATGCTATCATTAGAAGAGATGTAAAGTTTTCTGAAAATATATCGACATACGAGCCTAGTTCAGCAGATGTGCCACCTCTCTCTATCCCTTCTACTTTTGAAAATATTTCTTCTTCAGATGATGACAACGAGGATGAAAATCCTCCCCCACCTTCTCAGGATCCTCCTTCAGCGCCTCAGCTTCCAAAATGGGTCTGTGCTACTCGGGATGCAGCAGGTGCTCTTGCCAGTGATCCTACAGATCAGCGACGTACACCTTTTCAATTCGATAGAGCCTCTTCTTTACTGGCTCAAGCTTCAGCTAATTATGATCCTGACACCTTTGCAAAAGCTTCAGGCCATCTAGATTGGGATGCAGCTATGAATGAAGAATATCGTTCATTATTGGCAAATGATACATGGGATCTTGTTCCTCTACCAAAGGGACGAAAACTTGTTAGATGCAAATGGGTTTTCAGAACCAAGTATGGACCAGATGGAAAAGTTGATAAACATAAAGCTCGTCTTGTTGCTAAGGGTTTTCAAAAGTAGAAGGCATTGACTATACTGAAACCTTCTCCCTTGTTGCCAAAATGAACTCTATTCGCCTTGTTCTTTCCCTTGCTGCCTCTTTCAAATGGGAAGTCCATCAGATGGATGTTAAATCTGCCTTCTTGCATGGGGACTTACATGAAGAAATCTATATGGAATAACCTACTGACTTTATACAAACAAACTCCAGCCTTGTATGTCGACTTAAGAAATCCCTTTATGGTCTCAAGCAAGCCCCTCGAGCTTGGTATGCCAAAATGGATAGCTTTCTTTTAGAAACTGGTTTTTCTAGGTGTCATTCTGACAATACTGTCTACACTAAGAAAGTGGGCAAGTCCCTTATCATTATTTTTCTTTATGTTGATGATCTTATCCTTACTGGTAGTGATCCCAACCTTATAAACCATGTGAAGTCCAGCCTTAAAAAGAAGTTTGATATGACAGAATTAGGACACTTGCATTATTTTCTTGGTCTTCAAGTCTTGCAATCCAAGGAAGGTATTTCCCTTTCCCAGTCCAAGTATGCCTGTGATCTTCTACACCATTTTCACATGGAAGACTATAAGCTAGCCCCTTCTCCCTTTCAGTCTGGAGCCAAACTTTCAGTAACTTGTACTTCACATGAAGTTGATGCTACCTTATATTGTCAACTTGTAGGAAAACTTTTGTATTTGACCCATACTCGTCTTGACCTTTCCTTTGTTGTTGGCCTTATTGCTCGGTTTATGAAAAACCCACATGAAATTAATTGGAAAGCAACTAAAAGAATACTTCGTTATGTTCGAGGTACGGTTCAGTTTGGGATTCATTATAGTGCCGAAGCATCTCCTCTATTGGTTGGTTTCACTGATTTTGATTGGGTTGGTGACCCTGATGATCAGAAGTCTACTGCAGGTTATGTGTTCACTTTTGGTTTAGGACCTATCACATGGGCTTGCAAGAAACAAAGTGCCATTTCTCTTTCTTCAGCAGAAGCAGAGTATCGTGGTGCCGTAGAAGCTAGTAAGGAAGCCCTGTGGCTTTGTTAGATGCTATTAGAGTTTGGCTTTTAGCAGCAGCATCCGCCTACACTTTGGTGTGATAATCAAAGTGTCATTCAACTATGCAAAGATCTAGTCCAACCTCAATGCAGCAAACACATTGAACTACACATGCACTTCATCGGAAAGATCATTCATGACCATGTTCTTGAAGTGAAATATTGTTCAACAGATGATCAAGTTGCAGACATCTTTACAAAGGCTCTCACAGAGGCGAAGTTTACTAAACTTCGATTTATGGTTGGAGTTCAGGAAGTTGTCACTAAGGGGGGAATAGGCTCTAATTCCTTCTTCCTTCTCCTATTTTGTCATATTTGTACATCCTTCAATCCTATCCCAAGTTGTTCTTAAGGGGGGATGTTAGGATATTCTGACACATAGGAAATAGTTAAGTATAACTTGGTCTAGTGTAGAGTTAGGTAAAGTGTGTTTCTTTACTATGTACTTTTGTAACTTACAATTCGATGGTCACAATATGTAGTGATCTGACGGTTCATTCTCTCCTTGGTATTACCGACACTTGATCCGCGGCTTAACACCCGATTGGTCCTGTTAGCCTTGCTGGCAAAAAAGCCCACAAATGGATTCATATAGGCTCTTAGAGTCTCCAAAGTTGCTTAAAATCATGCCAATGATCAATTTATGCTCTTGAAATCTTCAATTTTTCTTAAAGATCATCCAGTGATCAAAATCCGCGCAAGAGGAAAGCCCTCGGAAGGGCAGAAATACACTATCGGGAGGCGAAAATGTTTGAAAAACCATGAAAAACCCACAATCGTAGGCTTAAACAGAGGAAGGAACAATTGTTGTTAGATCCGGTCGATCAACGACCCAGATCTAGGTGGCTAATCGCAATCGGTCAAGAAGAGTGGACAGTCTAAAGGTAGGTCGCATCAGTGGTCACGACGGTGGAGAACATATGTTATGTTATATAAAGGCCTGGGCATTAAGTGATTAGCGATTGTAATTTATTGCATCACTGATATCGCATCGACAATATACCACAGGTGGGGCCTAAGCACAGGCATGTGTGCAACTTGATGGGCCGGACCCGATGTAATTATATGCGATAAATGGATATGTTTTCAAATCTGTGGAAGGCCATTTTAATGTATTTTCCGTGTATTTCGCTATGTAACGAAAAATAAAGGGAAATAGGGACAACGCTGATGCGATGGAACACAGACCCGATGGGTTTTGGGAAGTAAAGTACATATGTTTTCAAGTCCGCAAAAGCCCAATTTCATGTGTTTTTCGTGTATTTTCATTATATAACGAAAATACGAAGGGAGCATTGGACGGAAGCGATTGCGATGTGTCTCGGACCCGAAAGGGTTCGAGAAGTAGAATATACTATATCTGAAGTCCGCCAAAGCATTATTTCATGCATTTTTCAGGTATTCGCATACCCAAACCTGAGCCTCATCAATCTTCGACATTCCCTCCAATCTGGTATATTATGTTTCTGCGTGCCCCATCATCGCGCAGCTGTAGACCGCAAAGCAATATCCAGAGCTTGGAACCTTTCTTTGTCTAGGACATCTCTTTAAAATTCATATAAAAAGATACTGACATCCCCTATTCCATCATAGTATGGTAAGTTATGAACCTCCAATGAGATACAATGAAGAGATTTCATCAGTCTATTAAAACACAACGTAGACACTTCATGTATCTAGTTCTGCGCATGCTTCATTTCCTCGTCAAAGTCTGAAATGCATGAAATATCCTTCTCCCAGCTAATTATTCCATCTGTAATGGGATTAATCCAATCTTCATTTTGCATAGTTAACTTGTAGATGTGCTCAATATTCTCATTGTCATAATCTTCATGGATCAGTGATGTGTATCACACTCCTTCAAAGGGATCTAGAGGAACAACAAACCTCATTCTGTTCTTCTCAAATATCATGCTCAGCCATTTCAAGTTAATTATAGCATCCATATCAAATTCCCAATCAATTCCCAGTAAATCTTGGTATGGATCACTATCATTTATGATCTCAATGAATTCAAGATCTACTATTACACTCACTCCCTAAATATCTATAACGACCCCATGTAGTCGACCAATCAGAATAATCTTCTATTGGTTCGCCATGCGCAGCTGGATTGGCGACCATTGTAACTTTGGCTGTCCCATCCGCTCCCATGCCTGCTTAGGTAGGATGTTCACATCTGATCCTAGATCTAAGATTACTTGATCTATTTGAAATTCTCCGATCTGCGCATTTAGTCTCATTTCTCGGCCTGTTCTCTTTTTTTTCCATAGATATTATTTATTGCACGTTGTCTGTTCGAGGCTTTTCTTTCCCAGCATAGTTATCAATCAAATCTTGTAACCCTTCCACTTTTTTCTGATCTCTTAACAACTTGATGCATGTTTGTAGAAAGGACTTCAAAATAGTCGAATCAGGATTTTTTGTTGTTGTTTCAGGCTGGTTCTTATGTGGAATTAACTACATCGGTTTCTTCAACATCGAAGCTCCTAGATCCATGAAACTTTTCTTTGCCTCCATGAAAGTTTCCTTCTCTCTCTGCATATTGAACCCAGTGTTCTTAATTCTAGCTTTCCTAACCCAGCTATCTGCCTTAGGTTGTTCTCCTTTTACGTTGCTAGCTTCTTTAACTGCACTACTTCATGTTCTCACCATGTTTATAGTAGGATAATCCTCATGTGGCTCCAATCTCATCATATGCAGGTTTTGCTTAGGTTCTTGGTTCTTCTTTTCCTGCATCTTAGCCATTAAAATGGGACAATATTCAATCACATGATTAATTTTTTTGCAATACTTACAAGACAAACATGTGGGGTTCTGAAAATATTGCGCAAAGTGTCTTGCTTCACCACAGTTATAAAAGATGATTTGACCCCGCCCTTGTCCTGCGCCTCCTCCTCGACCATGTCCTTGGCCCTGGAATCCTCCAAGACCTACAGGCGAACCTTTATTTTCTTGTGTGCAACTTTCAACTTGCATCCTGTACGACGTTGTCTGCTCCATCATTAAGGCATAACTGCGACAATTACTCTCATCGCGTCTTATTGATTGGAAAAAATTGCAAAAGCACTGCTTGGGTCTCTGCACATACTTCTGCAATAAATACCAATGATCTTTGGGATGTTGGCCTGCGACTCTGCAGATGCCACACCATATACTTGATCCAATACCTTGTCCTGTACATGTGTCTAACTTTAGAGGATTAGGACCTCCATCTTGTTGAAGAAAAGGGTAACTAGGTTCGATATTTTTCAATGTAATTTCGACCTTTGTACTTGTCAAGAAAAATAATTATTATAAATTATATGAATGAGTTTCTTGCTCATTCTATAGGTCTAGGAAAGTCAAAGAATCAAAACTATATTGAAGAGCTCTTCTTGAGCATTTATGTAATAAACGTTAGTAAACCTAATGTCAAGCAGCCCTCCAAGACAAGAATTACCCTTCAAAGAAGTCTGCAAACCAAACGATGAAGAGATCAGTTAAGTCGGCCTCAAAATATATTTATATGACATGTCAACTCAAATGTTGAGACACAACAATTAAAGGTGACATGTCTGCCTATTTCAGAGGCAAAACCACTATAAATACTCCGTTGTGGTTACCACAGAAACCAAGTAACTTAGACAAGTATTTGTAACTGCAAAAGAGAACAGAACCTCGATATACTCTGAAATCTCAATGATAATCACAGAGACATCCTCGCATTCTTATCTGAAACCTCGATCAAGTGATGTGACACAGATTTCAGATGGAGACATAATCATTCAAGTTTTTAATGGAGAAGGATACTTGTAGTTTCTTAGATGACACAGTGGCTCAAAATCTTGGGTGAGTACAGTGGTCAAGTGTTTCTTGGGTGATCACTGTCTCGAAGTACAATACAGTATCAAAACAACACTACAGTATCACGATGCAAGGAGTGCACAATCATTAAAGAAACAACAGTCTCTCCATGCAAGAAGTGCATTATTATAGACTTGAGGAAGATCACATGACACTCTGTCTCGACATCTGGACAATGATAATCATGATTTCAATAAAGACATTATATCAAGTAATGGATATCTCAGTGGTATGGTGAAGACATTGGTGAAAGCACAACAATGATGTTAGATCTCAATAGTGCAGCAATAATGATGATATCAGTAGTGACAAGGAAGAAGAATGGTGTCTTTGTCTTGGAGTGGCAGAGAGGGTCAAATGTCAAAGTCTTGGTGTTCATCAATTGGAATCTCTATAAGAAGAATTACGTGTGGGATTTCCTCTCCAAGAGGGAGAGGTTTTGGCCCTAGAAAAATGCAAACTTCTTGAGTCTTTGTCTCTTTATTTTGATAACAATTTGATGAAGTAAACACACACACACTAATAATAAGAAGAATATCAAGCTAAGACAAACTGTAAAAAGCACTTCAAAAATTATTATCAAGTCTAGAAGAATATTACTAATTCTAACTGCCCTAGATTCTTCAACATGGTATCGAAGCTAAGGTGCTAAAGTCAAATAAAGGGAAGCAAAAACAAACATACAAGGATTTTTCTTCAAGACATCAAAGCAGTTTGAAAGGATTAAAGGAGCAAGTATACACCAAGTTGGTCTACAACAGTCATGACATATCAAATTTAGTAATTACAGTCATGCACTCAATGCTCATTTTGATGGAGTATATCAATAATCCTCACTTCTTAATCACTAAACTTTCT
This sequence comes from Pinus tabuliformis, assembly GCA_031772625.1. NCBI lineage: Eukaryota > Viridiplantae > Streptophyta > Pinopsida > Pinales > Pinaceae > Pinus > Pinus tabuliformis. The sequence continues at coordinate 339,537,515 of CM062810.1, read as the reverse complement.
CCAAGCCATAAAAGAAAGTCTCAGGTGTGTGTATATATATATATATATATATATATATATATATATATATTGATTGCATAAGTAATCCAAGGAATACCTCTCACAATCCACGTTTCAATATAGTTATTACATCAAGGCAGTTTCGGTGATGAGATAGTCTCTCTATACAACGCCACCCACAGTTTAGCTATGTTACTCAGCGACATGTTTGGGCTCTCTATACATTACATCTCTACACAAATATATGCACATAGACATCACTGTCTTCGTGTAGTACCATATAATTATACTTGTCATAGTCTCAAACTCTTTCTATGAATATGATCTCAATAGCATGATGCTCGGATTAGAACATAGTATCACTAGAATGTCAACAATATGTTGAAATCAAAAATACCTTAAAGATGAATTGGGAAGGTCATGAAGCAGTTTCAGTGATGTCAAGACCACTGATGTGATAATGCTAGAAGGTCTCCAAGAAAGTCGTGATGAAATGATACTAATGATAGGAAACTCAAGCAACATCAAAGTGAATATCTCCTCTTCACACACCAAGTAAGTATATTTCAATTTTATAATCAGATTTGGTTAAATGATTTCATGATTGCAAGGGGGTTTATAAATCAGTTAGATAATTGAAAGTCCTTGCATAGAATAAGGAGGATTGTCATAATCCTCATAGAAAAGAGAAATAATTGATATCTATGAAAAGGTCTATGAAGGTCAAGCATTGGTCGAATCCATCAAAAGATTCATGGGATTCATATGATGTCACTTAAACGTCTTCTCATACCTAAATAGCAGAAGAGGAGACTTAAAGAGAGGTATATGGAATGATAGATATACTCTCAGAAATTAAAGTAAAGAAGGTCACTTAGACCTACACTATAGTTATCAAAGAGTGAAGGAATAACTTCATGAAGATCTAGGAAAGCTGATAAGAAGGAAGTCATCATTGATTAGCAAGGTAACAAATATCAATGAACAAAGAAGGTTACCTCACCCAAAAATTTGCGGTCTCTATGCTAGATAGAGAAAGACAAGTTGCAATCTATAGTATTAAAGGATGAAAAAATTCAACCTTGTGCAGAAAAGATAGGCAAGGTTGACAAAAATACGTATAGTTAAGATTCAATGCTATAGAAAGATTTTGGAAGTTCATATCATTGAAAGATGGAGGAAGCTAAAGAAAAGGGCCAAGGAAAGAGGAAGTATCAAATCTCTTCTAGAGTAAGATAGTATCCCTCACAAAAGGATCCTATCATAAGCTCCTATATCTTGTGCTATAAGACATGACAATGATAATAAGATGCATCATCTCATCATGAAAGCATTAGAAGCAAGATCTCATGACATCACCATGGATATCATGAAGGAAAAAAGGGACAAAAACCATGGTAGTCAAACATGAAGGATATATCTCTTTGGAATCTCATTGAACATTGAAGGAAAGAAAAGATGTCATCCAGGACAAGTCTCATCATACATTAAGGAAAAAAGGAAATATATGCCAGATAGGGATATGCAATATCCTCAAGCTTCTATGAAGGAATCATCATCGAAGGATTCACTAATGGAGAGAGGAAGCAAGTGTTTCATTGGGAACTCCAACTTATGGAATTCATGGGATAATGGTGTGACAACATGAAGCAGATCAAGGGATTGAAGATCTCTTCAATCAAGGAAGTTGTTGGAAGAAGCCTAGATGACCTAAAGGTAAAATGAGGTATGTATGCTTGTATTTAATATCATAATATCATGTCATATGGTTGTAGGTAACAATGTATCATTACTTCTATCTTGAGGAGCATGATCAAAAGAAAAAGGATCTTCTCCTCTGAAAATAATGCGAGAAGGCATAAGTCACAATAGATGAAATTAAGAAAATATGTCCTCATATGAAGTCTGAGGTAGTTGACTAAGAAACTTTGATTAAAATATCAGGGAAATGGAATGTGTGAGGAAGGAAGATCGTGATATATGCAACCATGATGAAGGCAATCAACATCCAAAATACCAAGAAGATTTGACTAGGAAATCTCCCAGAAAGATATAAATACTCTGATGAAAGGCAGAAAAAGATGAAGGCACTTGACAATGGATATCTTTGGGAGATATGTCAATAAGTGTGCAAGATGATGGTACCTACAAGAAGATGTCATGATGAAGATTCATCTCGTAAGGTATGATTTAATTTACTATGATGTTTTGATTTCTTGAATAATATATGGATGATATATGTAGGGCTACGAAAACAAGACTTGTAAGTACAAGTACAAACAACATTCATGTGATGGATGGAAACTCTTGATAGAAGCATGGAGACAAAAGAAGTAGCCATATGAAGAAAGATCCAGATATATGCCAAGAAGGCCGCTTTCCATGAAGAAATGAATGACATGAAAAAATAAGAAGGAAAGTGATCAATGGTTGTTGCCCTACAAGGAAGAAGCTCAACTAAATTTCATGACATCAAAGAGAGAATTTGATCAAGCAGTTGAAGAACCCACAAAGAAGAAGTTGTTGATATATAAAAGAGTCCCGAGCTAAGAGGGAGCTCTGAAAGATCCCTGATCAAGAGGGAGTTTGAATTAAGATCACCCCTGATTACAAAGGAGTGACAATTGTGTTTTTCTGTGTCATGTGTCATGCACTAGATTAGGACTAACAATCGTAAGTCTAGATGAAGGCCATGAATGGAAATGTAGACACATGATAGACACGACATTCTTGTCTTCACTTAGGAAGAAAGAATGGGAGGATTGGATAATCATCTCACATCCGATACTCTTTGAGGATGTGTAGAGAGTCCAAGATAAGAGTAGGAAAGAGGACCAATATTCTTTGATGAATGGGAACCCAAGATAAGAATAGTCCTAGAAGGTCATACTCAGTGAAAACCTGGGTGGGTATGTACCTTGAGAGAAAATGATGAAGGTGTCCATAAATCATTGATCTCGTTAGAATTGTAGCTCATGATATCATGGACAGATGGAGTTGTTAGTCAAGGCCTTACATTATGACAATGTTGATTGATATTATGTTATACAGATGGGATTACCAATCCGATTCTTTTTATGATAAATTCTTCAGATTGAGAACAACCAAGTACCATTGTAAATACCTCCCTAGTTAAGAGGGAGTGATGAAGAAAAGGGTAACTAGGTTTGGTATTTGTCAATGTAATTTTGACCTTTGTACTTGTCAAGAAAAATAAATATTATTTTTATAAATTATATGAATGAGTTTCTTGCTCATTCTATAGGTCTAGGAAATTCAAAGAATCAACATCAAATTGAAGAGCTCTTCTTGAGAATTTATGTAATAAACATGAGTCAACCTAGTGTCAAGCAACCCTCTAAGACAAGCACCATCCTTCAAAGAAGAAGCCTGCAAACCAAACGATGAAGAGATTAGTTATATTTATATGACACGTCGGCTCATATGTGGAGACACAACAATTCAAGGTGACATGTCTGCCTATTTACAGAGACACAACCACTATAAATACCCTACTGAGGTCACCACATAAACCAAGTAATTTGGAAAAGTCTTTTTAACTACAAAAGAGAACAAAACCTTAGCATACTCTGAAATCTCAATGATAATCACAGATACATCCTCGCATTCTTATCTAAAACCTCGATTAAGTAATGAAAAAAATTCGGATGGAGACACAATCATTCAAGTTTTCAATGGAGAAGGATAGCTATAGTTTCTCGAATGACACAGTGGCTCAGAATCTCGAGTGAGTATAGTGGTCAAGTTTTTCTCGGGTGATCATTGTCTCAAAGTACAATATAGTATCAAATAAACACTAAGTATCACGGTGCAAGGAGTGCACAGTCATTGAAGAAACAACAGTATCTTTGTGCAAGAAGTGCATAGTCATAGTATTGATGAAGATCACATGACAATCTATCTCAGCATCTGGACAATGATAATCATGATCTCAATGAAGACATTGTATCAAGTAATGGAGATCTCAGTGGTATGGTGAAGACCTTGGTGAAAGTACAACAATGATTTTAGATCTCAATAGTGCAGCAATAATGATGATATCAACAGTGACAAGGAAGAAGAATGGTGTCTTGGTCTTAGAGTGGTGGAGAGGATCAAATGTCAAGGTCTTGGTGTTCGTCAATTGGAATCTCTATAAGAAGAATTACGTGTAGGTTTTCCTCCCCAAGAGGTAGAGGTTTTGACCTTGGCAGAACACCAACTTCTTGAGTCCTTGTCTCTTTGTTTTGATAGCAGTTTGATGAAGTAAACACACACGCTAATAATAAGAAGAAGATCAAACTAAGACAAATTGTAAAAATAAATTCACAAATTTTGATCAAATCTAGAAGAATATTACTAATGCTAACTGTGCTAGATTCTTCAACACAGCTGCTATATAATCAGGGTACACATGACATTGATCTTTATAATGACCTTCAACCTTACATTTCAAGCACCATACTTCTAAGCATATGTCTGATCGAACATATTTTTCCTTCTTTAACCCTTGGATCTCCATGTGCAAACTTGTGAGTTGTGACAGGATTTGATGGACTCCTATATGTGTATCCTAGACTAGAGATGCTTCTAACTTCATTGTGATCTCCAATGCTTTAGCTTGTGTGTTGATCTTCTGCCATGATAATGGAAGTCTTAGATGTGGCAACAACACAATGATGTACCATTCTTTATGTAATTCATCAGTAATATGGAAATTTCCTTGATTGTTCAGAAACTTTAGCCTTTGGTTTAATTCCCATGCACTTTCATTAGGCGCTTGCTTGATTTCCTTCATCTCTGTGCAACACTACGACTGTGACTTTAGATTTCTAAATTTTGAATTCAAGCTTGTCTTTATCTCAGCCATCGTAACATTGGGTTTTTCATGCTATAATTTATATATTAAGACAACACTCTATCCTGCAATGCTATGATAAGTTGGGCCTTTTTCATATCATCATCATTAATCTGTTGTGCTTTCCACACAGCTTCAAAAACAAACCAGAATTGTTCAGGGTATTCTGATCCTAGACCCCTAAACATAGGCATTTTCACTGTATTGGCCATATTAAATCGTGGAGGTGGAGGTGGAGGTGTGGGTGTATGTGGTGGAGGGGGAGTGGATGGATGGGGAATCCTAGATGTACCCTGATTTCCTGACTGCGACGCTCCTACATGTATACTAGGGTTACTCCTTTCTTCATCACTGTCTGAATCACCTAATAGAGGAATGTAACAGGTTTCAGATCCGTATATTTTCCCACTTCGCATAGTCCCAAGATGGATTTTCTTAAACATCAATTTGCTCACATACACCCTTTTTGCACAATAACATTTTAATCGAGAGCTTTAACAAGTTCAAGAATGTACCTCATGGACCTTTAAAAATCTTCGCTCAGCTTCTCTATACGATACTGACATGTTAATTGTGATTTATGTGATGATTCCTCCAAGAATGTTATCGATCCAGAAGTCTATAGCTCTTGTGATCTTAGTATCAGTCTCTTTGAGTGTCTTTACTATTTCTGGGGTCCAAACAAGATTCTTATCGTGCTTCCAGTGAGGCTAACTATCAACTAATTTTGCAAGGCACTCATACAATTCATCAGGGAAAGAACAGAAAAGATCTCGTGTTGTTTTGTATAAATGTATCTTTGTAACGAAGCTTCTATCGATAAGTGCAGATTTCTGTTTTCTTGTACTGCAAACTCACGCTCCTTTTGATCAACTCAATTCTGAATTTCTTTCTTAGTCGGATGCCACATCCAAATCCCTCAAATAGATCCCAGTCCCGGAAATAGAACCATTTTTTGGCTTCGGGGCTTAGACCCACATTCAAAGTTAGGCTGCATTGAGCAAACAAACCCTATATTACCGGCCCTTTCGACAATGACCCGCATAGGGCAAATCACAGTCTCACCTGAGGCAATATGGAAGGATGCTAGAACTAGGTTTTTGCATCCATAGTGGTATGAAGTGTGGCTGTAGGATTTCTTCTGATCTAGGGCTCAATCCAACCTTCGCGAACCATTAACTTCATAAACACAGTCATAGAACAATTTCCTTAATTAACAGAATTATAAGCTACGCATAACTACTTCAACATGTATTATTCAACATAAATAACAGTATCTAGGTCTTCACGATGCAATTATATGGAAAATATACTACAGTGAAAATATTCAAGCATAAGTACAAAAACTCTAAAATAGATAACAGAACACATGCTTCCAAATATTCTTTTATTACTTCAATTCTTCAATAATATGGACTTCTAACCCTGCGCACTCAGCTGCAAGGGCCTACGCACACAGCTGCAGACTTACCAAGTCTTCGCGCCCACAGCAGCATGAGATTTCCCCTTTGCCTGAATATAGAAGATAAAAGACTCAAAACACAAGTATCATAACAAAACATACTTCCTTAGACAAGCTAAGACATCCCTTTATATACTTTTCCTATTACAATACCATGGTTTGCAAACCATGAGCAGAGCTCAAAACAATACTAAAACTAAGGGGCTTTGACCTTCCTGAAACCCCTTGACTCCTACTGACTTGTGCATTGCATGCTTTGCTCCTTAAAATGAGGAGGCTTTTACAAAACTTAGTCAAAATTGGACCTAGGGGAACCCGTCCCAACAAAAGGGTTTCCACCTAAAATCCCTGGTGTTCATATGTTATGATGGCGCTGCTTATGTTGTTTGAATTTTCCTTTTCATGTATTGTGTTTTTGATCTGCTGCTCATTTGTTCTATTGAATAATTAATGGTTAATTTAATTGTTTAATAAGAATTACAAATTGGTTAATGATTATCCAATCAACATTACACTGATTCACCCCCCCTCTCATTATAACCAAGTTTCCAACACCCCACATAATGGAAGGCTTACTCTCAACTTTCATGGAAACCAATCCTTCCTATTCATGTCTAATCATTTTTTATTTAGACAACTTAGAACTATGACTCTCATCACTAGTCACCTTCTGAATATATATGACCATATGCGACACCATAATTAATTGTTGCATCATTAATGAAGTTGGATCCACATGCATTATGGTGAAAACTATGTGGCAGAAACTTGGGTTCCCAAAGCTCATCACTTTTTCCATCACTTTGATAGTATATGATGATTTCCCTTCATAATATGTAATCCTCTACTAAAACATATCTACAGAACTCGCAAGGAAAAACATCCCTATAGAGATTGAGGCTCTTCATTCCCCTTTTGATTACAACATTTTCTTGGGATGAAGTTATATGTCTGTGTTGATGCCTCGAAAATTGTTGCATCAACATCGGGGATAACCACCCGGTCCGGACCCTAAAGGCAGCTCCTTTTCCGTTTGGTATGGTGGCTCCGACTGGATATAATGGGACCAGTTTCCCAATGATTGGTAAATAGGATGGATAAATGATTGATTCTCTAATATATAATGATAATGGATGAATGATTTAATCTAAAAGTAAAATTATAAACAACTATCCTATCCAGGGAAATCGCTGCTTTTAGCGTAATTTTTGATGGTCTTCATCCACAAACAGGGATATAGATGACTCTTGTTGGTAAACAAAGATATTTATTCATATGATAATTACTAATCCCAAATAGTTGAACAAAGCAATCAAGCAAACATTATTACACTATTCCTCATATATATCATAGACATAGATATGATTGAAAGAATAACAGTCCTTAGACATTCAATAGTGAAAAGTATAAGGATTGCTGTTAAAACACATACATATATTCAATGATAGCAAAATTTAAACGAATTCTGATTCACATAAAAGAATGACACAAGAGCATAGATAATAGTACCATATGTTATTTGAATCACTCCCGATGTCAATCACATTCAAATTCATTCTTCTAACTTAGAAACACATCCACAAAAGGCAATAGTGCACATATCATCAAAGCTTTCTTCGTCAAAATTCAGAATACTGACCCAGTATTCATAAAAAATAGATCATAAGCACAATAGTGTGACTTACTGATTTGAGTTTATACAAAAACCGAGGACCCTTTCTAAATGCATGAAAGGGCCTATAAATACTAATTAAGCTAACTAATTACAAAATAAAAGTGCTATTTAATTGGTACAACTATATTATGAATATCTCCTCAAAATCAGCTTGTCCTCAGTCGGCAGCATGATTCATTGTTTCGGATGATCTCCCTTCGGCTTGAGCTGGCAGATATCTAGCATCGGTTGCAATTCTGGAGGGTGACTTAGACGAGAATTCAGTTGGGCTGAATATGTGGCATCTTGGATCTCGGGAATCATGCAACTGATGGCATCAGTTAAACATTTGAGTGCGGCCCTCTGACTGTATGGCTTGATTAAGAAAAACCAAAAGGCATCCCAAGTTAAACTTTGGATGCCAGCGATTAGTCTTCCATTCTTTTCCAATTCCTGATTGCATGTTTGTTCCAAGGCTTTGGCCGATGTCAATTTACCTGGATTACACTGTGAAATCATGTTAGACAGATAAAGAGTGTCATTGACAAATTCAATTAAATTTCTAGTAGATAACCGACATCTTGAGGTTTCTCTTTCTGCCTTCATTAGTTGCGACTGCCATTCTAGGAAAAGGATGTCTTTGTGTGACTCTATAATTTTGGGCAGATCTGCAGCTTGTCCTTCACGGGAGTCTTGCCAAGCAAGAAAGCTGGTTAAGGTCTCATCGGCCTGTTCTAAATCCTGCCTAGCTTCAACTGATTTATCAACTATTGATGTAGTAATCTCACAAAGAGGCTCAACCAGAGAAATGTTATGACATAGCAGTTTTAGCTGTGTAATCAATGCCTTATTGATTTGTAGAGCTTCTATTCTAAACTCTGCTACTTGAGGAAGGCTCCTGAACTTTTCTACTTCTTGTGACAGTTGAGCGATTCGCTCATCCTTAGTCTTGCTCATTTGTTCATTCATCGCCTTTAATCTGGCCAATGCTTCGGACAATTCCTTTTGTTTTTGTACTGCGCTCAAGTCTATCCTCTATTTCTCTTTGAGCAATTGCTCATTTAATTGGCTGTTTGTCTGCCACTGTATTGATAGTTGTTGTTCTAACTGTTCTATTTTTCGCTGTGCTTCAGACACCTGTGACTGCAATGAACCAATTATTTGATCTTTTTCTTTAAGGAGATTACTTACTTCCAAGGCTTTATCTATGGTGGCTGCAAAATACGCTCCGGCATATTGGGAAAGTTTCGTAAGGTCATCGGAAGGGTTAAATTCCTCCTTCCACACCACATTAGCCATCTCTGTTTGATCTGGCAAAAGGGAAGATTGATCAAGTCTCCTCCTTTTCCTCTGTCTTTTCACCACAACCCTGTGTTTGGGACTGTAAAAGACATCTAATGGTGGTATGTCTTCTATCTGTAAAACAATCTGATCGGATGGATCTTTAGGAATTATTTCCACATCTTTGCTAATGGGTAGGCCGTTGGTTCCTTCAATTGGAACCGTAGTCGTGGTCGTTTCTTGACTGACTGTTACTTGGGGTGTGCCGAATCCTTGTGAAGTCTCGGGATTGCTTATAATAGAGTCAAATTGTTGCCACTCTTTGAGGAGTTTGGGATCAATTTGAGTCTCTAAATCAATAACTTCACTGTCCTGCTTCTTTTCTTTCTCCTACTCTGTTTCTTGCTCTTTTCCTTTTTCTGGCTCTTTTCCCTTTTCGGGAATTTTCTTTGTAGTAGGAGGCTTGTCAATACTCTTCTGTTCAGGCTCGCTTGACTTAGTTGTTGGTGTAGTAGCCAATAAGTCTAGAGGCAGAGTTTGCAACCTCTGTTCTCTGAGCCTATTGAATTCTACCAGTCCTTCATCATTATATTTCATCTTGGCCAATGTTTTAACCTGAGACAATGATTCTGCTGAAGAAAATAGGTCGTCAAATTCATCTTTTTCATGGTCAAACTTAGTAAGTTTGGCCTGTTCAAGCACATTATAGGCAACCTTCCAGGGATCGAATTGCCTGTTAGGAATGGTCGCAAGATTGAGCATATTTATTTTTCCTGTCTCCTTCTCAGCATGTTTGTAATCAAGCAGAGTATAAACACTGCATCTCAAAGGGAATATAGGCCATGACTGCTTTTTAGAAGTCCTAAGAGTTTTGGATGTTCCAGCGGTTGTTATTTGGTAAGCTAACTCTCGTGCCAATAGTTTATCAGGTACATATAATGGGAGGACATGGGGTCTTATGAGGCTACCAAACACCCTTATATATGTGAACTTATCTTTCCCGAACCAATTCCCCACAGCAGTCAAGTCAACTTCTGCCTCCTCGAAAATCCTTGGGGCAGGCTTATCAAAAATAGCATAATAGATAGGCAACATGAAACCGTTACATATTTGATACAAGTGGTCTTTATAATGTGCCTTCCATAACATCTGATGATAGATGTGGATTGGCTTAGGGTCTTGTGGCTTCCACCTCCAACCAAGTATTAGGTATTCGGAATTAAAGCAAAGCATATCCCTAACATAAGCACTGTAATAGAAGGGGGGAATAGTCCTGGTGGTTTTGCGTGAATTGAATCTAAAATCAAGAATTGAAGAGGCTAATTTATCAGACAATATATTTTCCCAATCCATGACATAATTACTAACAGCCACTTCCATTAAAGGAACCATTTCGATAGTAAATTTTGATGAATCATGCATTCCCCATATCCTACACATCATTGCCCCAACGTAACAGTAAGGAGATGCCAAGGAATCCACGGAGTACTTACCCGATGATTCATGTTTGTGCTTTGCAATATTCTGTCTCCATTGTCTAATCAGGGTTGATTTTGTCTCATTCTCCTCTGCGAATTTCTCTAGAAAAGGTTTGTTGTATTTCTTTTCAGGTTCGGGCAAATGATACATTTTCCTTAATTCGTCAGGCTGAAATGAACCAAAAACTCTTCCATCAACTGTGAAAAACATCCTATTAGAAACTGGAATTTGTTCGACCACCCATCTGACCACATCAGTGTAAGGAAGAATTTTCTCCCAAGCTGCTATCCTATGCAAAAATGAGTCGGCTAAATCTTTCATGGAGGTGTCTGATTTATTAGTTGAGCCTGCAGTAGCTTCTTCCGACACTTCCTTCGGTTCTTCTGCCTCAATTAAATTCTAGATGCTTTGCCAGCTTGTATTTCCAAGGCCGAGACATGTAGTTTCTGAGATTAGGCCCTTTTTGCTTGGTTCTGGGTCACTGGTGGGCTGGACTGTTACTGTAGGGGCCGCTGCTGCTGCGGATCTCTTGGATTTCTTTCCCATTTGCTTAAAACTTGATATTTCGATGGAATTCTGCACAAGGAATGAAACCAGCGTGATACAAAGAAATAGATAACATGAGCCAATATGAAAGAGTTATATCTATTAACGAATAATCAAAGATCATAGTGAAATTGCCGTAGATAGAATCTAAGTGGAAAATCTCGGCATAACTGCTTCATTAATTGGCCACTTCACCTGTCAATCATGATAAGGGAGCTTTTAAATATCCATCATAACGTCTATATGGTGAATAATTGATTCAAGCGTGGCTTAGATTTTTGGCGGCTAATCGCATTTGATGATTGGTGACGTGAAAGGGAGGGTTTTAATAATAGTCCAAAATATCGTTCAATCACCAAAGGTGGTATAATGCATGCCAATCTTTAATATGCTTAGAAACACGTGCCTTGATTTAATGTATCGCAATCGGGAAGGGGCTTGGGTCACTTTACTTACGCTATTGCGAAATCGCCGATCGTTGATGGCGATACGCCTTATCGCATCAGAAGATTTGAAGGTGTCATAGTTAATGAATTGATTGCCACAGCCGATTGCCGATAGCGATACCTTTTATCGCATCAGAGGAATGGGGGGGGGTGCCTTATATATACGATGCACTTTGCCTTTCCCCGATATCCGATAGCGATTTCCCTTTTCGGATCGGAGTAATTCAATGGGTCTTTCTATATGTTTTTCTTATTATTGCGATATGCGATCGCTTTATCGTAATAATAAAAAGCTTTATGATTTGTTTAAAAGACCTATTTTATCATTGTTTGAAAGGTATATCATATTTCAGTCGGACCTTTTGATGAGGGTTTTTTCTAATAATGAGTTAATACCAATTTATTCACACATCTATGTTTAAAAGGGACCCATTTCATATTATGATTTTTAAAGAAAATTTTTATGAAATGGGGGGTTGTTGTACAGCACAACAATTGGCGATTCACTGGGAGAAACAATTATCTCTGGAAATGTTAAAATACTTAAACTTTTTAAATATGAAAATCTTATCCGAGCGAAAAATTCTAATATAACTAGGCAAACATAAATTCTGAATGTAATGATAACTATTTCTGCTATTCTCTTCTCATGTTACAATTAAATACATTCTATGTTTTAAATTAGCCTTAATTGGTTGCTAATGATAAAAAAAAAACTTTTCCAACTTAGCTTTATAATGACTCTTTGTCATAGGTAGAGCCTCTGCTGCCAGCAAACGTCTATAGTCTCAACAGGGATACCTTTTAACCATTTGATCGTTCATTATCCCATCCATTTCAGAGTATAATTAAAAAAGAATGAATCCAGAAATATGTTTTCATATTTTTGTATCATTTTTTCTTTTTCTTTATTTTGTAAGATAAAAAGCCATTGTCCTGGTTTGGTAGCCAGCTATTTGACAATGCCATTCACTGGTTGTAATTTAACTAAACAAGCTGGCTCGTGATGAGACCCCTTGTCTTATAATTATAAGCCATTACCCTATTTTGATATGTAGTATTGGTAATGTCAGTTGAATTATTTCCCTATGATCATGGTAAGCAGGCTTGTAATAAGACCTCTTATCTTTTACCTCAAATATATTTTAGAATTACACTCTGAGTAATTATAACCCTTGATGAATGGGATGAACAATTTTCTCCTTAAGAGAAGATGGATGACAGGATAAGAGTTGAAGATGCTAAGATTGAATCAGTATCTGTTTTGTATTGATAACCGTTTTCAGGCTGCTTAAAAACATTAAAATGGTTTACAGTACTTCTAATCCTTGAGAAGAGTTTACAAAAATAAAATGGGGTTTCAGAATCTAAATATACCTAATTTCCTAGGAATCTTCTTTTCGTTTAAGGCTTCCATTTTAAAAGCAAATATCATAACTGTTTCTTTTGAGAAACTTTTTCAATATAGTAAAGACCAATGGAAGGCTAACTTTATTTTTCTACAATCCTAAAAATCTAAGCTATGTACAAAAATTTAGCTGAAAATTGAATATTTACAAAGGGAGAAGGGGTTACCTTCTCAATTGAAGAATTTTTTTAAGATAAGGCCATTAACAGGAAGAGAATCTCTCTTTCCTGATAGATCTTGCAGTATGAAAGTAGAAGGGCCTATCTTCTCATTGATTTGAAATGGTCCGAGCCACATTTTCTGGAACTTTGTGTGTTTTCCTTTATCCTCATGGGCTTTGTCCCATTTCAAAACTAGATCACCAACTTGTAATTGTTTTGAACTGGTTGAAGTTGTATCAAAAGATGACTTGATAATTTGCTGATGTTTTGCATGTATAATTCTGGCTTTTTCCCTTTCTTCTTCTAGTTTCAAAATTTGATCGTGTCTTAGTTGAATAGAAGATGAGGGACTTTCTTCAATAAACTGCACTAAAGCTAAGGATGGAAGCACTAAGTTGGCTGGTATGACAGCTTCCTTTCCATACACTAGATTGAATGGAGAAGTGCCTATAGAGGCTTTTTGAGTTATTCTATCAGCCCATAGTGCAAATATCAAAGATTTATGCCAATTTTTATGATTCTGTTCAATAGTTCGCTTAATAATTCTAATAAGGTTTTTATTGGTGGATTCTGCCAAACCATTGCCCTGAGGGTAGTAATTTGCAGAATACCTCAATTTAAATCCCCTTTTGATAGCGAACTCAAACATAGAATTTCCAGAGAAATAAGATGCATTATCAAAAACAAGAGCATTCGGGACACCAAACCTGGTAATAATGAATTGGTCTATGAATTCCATAATTGCCTCAGAGTTCGTTGTCTTTAAAGGAATTGCTTCAACCCACTTAGTAAAGTAATCAGTGGCAGTAAGGATATACTTATGCTGTTTGGATGAATGTGGAGTGATTTCTCCAATGATGTCCAATCCCCATTGCTCAAAAGGTTGTTCAATGTTGACTAGTTGCAAAGGGAAAGTTGGCTTTCTTTGTCTTCCACTGGATGTTTGACAACTTTGGCATTTCCTTACATATTCATGAGTATCTCTGAACAAGGTGGGCCAATAATACCCAGCATGAATGATTTTGTGAGCTGTGGTGTCAGCTCCAAAATGTCCTCCTGCTGGTCCATCATGAAGTTCCTGCAAAACTTTTTGTGCTTCAGGTTTTTCTAAGCATCTTAATAAAATTGAATCATAATTTCGCCTAAACAATACATCATCTATAATTGTGAAGTTTTTTGCTTTCAATCTAATGGCACGTTTGTTTTTATAGGAGAGATTAGAAGGAGCGTACCCATTTTTTAAATAGAAAATCAGATCTGTATATTGCGATTCAGGACCTGTGGTACTTATCTGATTGATTTCTTCAGTATCCTCTGTACTTTCAGGTTCTTGAATGTTGGATGCTCCTGCTAACAACCTGCAAAAACCTTGGCCTTTGACAATCTTTGCTGGCTTGATTTCCAAGTCATATTCTTGTAATGCTGTGACCCAATTCGCTCTCTTTTCTCCTAATTCCCTTTGAACTAGTAATTGTCTTACTGCTAAAAAATGAACTATAACTTTTGTGTGAGATTTTAAGAGGAAGGGCCTGTAGTGTTTAATGGCTTTGTACATAGCAAAGGCTTGTTTCTCAACTTCCGAATAATTTAGTTCAACACCTTGAAGATTTGAGCTGTAAAACGAAATTGGTGCTTCCAAGTTTTGATCATTAATTTGAGTCAACACTGCTGCATATGATGAAGCGGATGCGAGGGTATATAGTATGAAATGATTAGAAAAATTGGGGGTGCTTAAAGCAGGGGCATTAATTATTGATTGTTTAATGGAATCAAATGCCTCTTTTTTCTGCAGATCCCCATTTAAACACCAAATTTTTCTTAATCATCATTTGCAATGGTAAAATAATCTGGGAAAAATATGGAACAAAACATTTAACAAAGTTAATTTGACCCAAAAATGACTGCATGGATTTTTTATTATGAGGGAATGGAATTTCATAAATCTCTTTAATTCTGTCTGGATCAATAAAGATACCATCTTTTGAAACAATGAAGCCTAAAAGTTTTCCTTGATTAAGGGCAAAAAATGACTTATTTGGATTAAGAGAGATACCATACTTTCTACAACGTTCAAAGATTTGTTTTAAATCATGTAAATGATTAGAAATTTTCTTGGAAAATACAGTAATATCATCTAAATAGAAAACTACTGATTTATTGAGCAATCCTTTGAACGCTATGTCCATGGCTCTCTGAAATGTAGCTCCTGCATTGATGAGTCCAAAAGGCATTTTTTGGTAGGCATAAGTTCCCCACTTAGTTCTGAAGGTAGTTTTAAGCCTGTCATCAGGATGGACCAAAATTTGGTTATATCCCGAAAAACCGTCTAAAAAGCACATTAGTTCTGAACCAGCTACCGAATGTAATGTCTACTCCATAGTAGGTAAAGGGAAGTTATCCTTTTGGCTTGCCTTATTAAGATTTCTGAAATCAATGCAAATCCTGATATCGCCATTTTTCTTTCTAACAGGCACCATGTTGGAAACCCAGTTTGAATGTCTCACAAGAAAAATTATCTTAGCCTTCAAGAGTTTATTTAATTCAGCGTTTGTTTGACTCTCTAGATTAGGATGAATCTTTCTTAACTTATGTTGCACTGGTTTTTGTTCAGAAAGCATTGGAATAGTATGTTGAATGATTGATGCATCGTATGTTTTCAAATCATCATATTTCCAAGTGAAGACATATTTGTTTTTTGTTAACAGCCTAATGAATGTTGTTCTTTCTTCTAAAGAAAGTCCTAGTCCCAAATTGATGTTTTGAGGGTTTTCCTCAGTACCTAGGTTTATCAATTCAAATCTTAAAGTGGAACTCTGGAGTTTTGAATTGGTCACCCGTTTAAACCTGTCTTTAATATCATAAAGATCTTCAAGCTTGACCACTGGTTTTGGTATTGAGTTTTCCTCTTGCTTTTCTTTCATCTGAAGGTCATGATCATTTTCATCAATGATTTGGTCATCATAGGACTTGTCAGAAGTCAAAAATTTTAAAATGTCTTCATCATAATTGAACACTTGCCAATTGGTGACATTATCGGGAATTGATGGTCTAAAAATTAACTCTACTGAAAATCTATCCGGGCTGTAATATCCGGCTGGTAGGAGTCTGGAAGCAACATTAGCTAGTAGGTCTGCTGCTGCATTCTAGGACCTAGGGATGGGAGAAATATTGAATGCTAAAAATTGAGAGATGAGTTCCTGTACCAGAGACTGATAGTGTTTGAGATGACCAGAAAGGCAATGAATTGAATTTCTAACCTATTTAATAACAATTTCTGAATCACCAAACACTTTCAGATATTGAACCTTGAGGCCAATTGCTTTGTAGAGTCCTTGAACTAGGGCCTCATATTCAGCTGTGTTGTTTGTGCATTCAAATTCCAATCTGCATGATAACATAGTTTTTTCTCCCTGAGGACTAACTAAAATACATCCTGCTCCTGAACCTTCACTAGACTTAGACCCGTCAAAATATAGTGACCAAAATAAAGAATTATCAACAATTTTATTTACAGTTTCCTCAACAACATTAACACATCTTGACCTATCTGTTTGTGAAAAGTTTTCAATCTGAGATGTGAGATTATTAACTGGGAAATGAGATGGTTGGGCAGTGAAATTGCCAAAGAATGATTCAGATGAATAATTCCCCAAAATATTGTTATTGAATGCTATTGGTTGGTTTTCTTGTTCAAACTCGGTAACTGTATGGGTCATGTGTTTCTCCCGATCAATCTTGATCTGATTTGGTTTTCCTTTATAAGGTAACCACATATGAGACCAATCGGTGGAAATATAACCATGGAGTTTTTCAGACCAATCTCTACTTAAAATAAACCCATAGAATTCAGGTATATCAGCGATCAAAATATCAATTCTTTGAACCACTCTAGGATCAGCTGATAACCTGATAGTCACTGAGTTGATTTCCCCTAAAACCTGGACCTTAGTTCTATCCAACTGTACAATATGAATTGCAGACTTTTGGGGTTCGATGTTCAGTTTCGAACAAACTGAAGCTAGAATTATATTAGAGGAAGCCCCTGAGTCAATCAAACAATTGTGTAGATTTCTGTTATAGATCTCATAGGTTAAGAGGAAAGGAGGAGTATGAGAATTTGATCTATCCCCAATTAAGACCGCATCAGTAGCTTCCACTCTACTAGGAGGTGGTTGGCCTGAATCATTAGCAGCTTTGGACAATACAGCATTAGGAAGAGGTGAAGAAGGAACGGCATTTAACTCCTTAAGAAGTAATTTCTGTTGATGTTTGAGTTTGCTAAGTTCAAACATAGTAATATTCGCCTTAGTCTTCTTCATATCTTCGATAATATTGTATTCCATAGAATCTGATACTACCAATGTCTTAGATGTTGAAGGTAGATTTGAAGATGATGGTTGATTTTGGGATGGTATCGCTGAAGCTTTCTTTGTAGGAATCTTTTCTTTGGTAGTAGTGGAACCTGCATTCCTTTTCTTCGAAGTTGTCTGGACAGGTTCAGGAGTACCTTTACTCCTAGTAGTCACAAGGAAAGCTTCTTGTTCATTTTCTGTATCGGAGGTGGGTAAAATAAAATCCCACATCCCATGACATTCGACAGTCTTTTCTTCTTTGGGTTCTTCAGATGGAAAGAATGTTTCATCTTCTTCTTCTTCTTCAAGATCTGAATCTGTGTTGGATATAGCATTTGGTGGTTTTGATTCAGGTTTCTTAAATTTTCTAAATGGCCTTTTTGTTGAGGTTTCAGCGACTTGCTTCTTGATTTCGACCATTTCATTTAACATGGTCTTGAGGACTTTTTGTAAACCTTCCATATCATATGGATCTTTAGGGGTTTTCTTCTTTGAATCATCCTTGAAAGAAACTTTTTTGGATTTTCTATCTTCAAGAGCAGCTTTCTTTTCTAAAGCAATAATACGTTTCTCTACAGCAAGCACCTCTTTCATGTTTTCAGCTAAAGTTGGTTTTGCAGCCCTGTCTACAAAAATAGCTATATTTGAGGGTAGGGCAGTTATATACCATTCACTTCTGATTTGCTCACTTGGTTTGGAGGCGGTTGGAATCTTATTCAAGAGTTTATTAAATCGTGAGTTGAATTCCTTAATAGGTTCTTTAGACTCTATCCTAAGATTGGAGAGATCATTGATTAATGTGGCTAAAGATCTATCATTGCCGTACTTAGTAAGACACTGTTCTTGGAAAATGTTCCAACTGGTAATGGATCCAGAGGGCAGGGAAAAATACGAAGACCCAGCTGATCCTTGCAAAGTATAAGGGAAAAGCCTAACGACAACATCTTCCTCTGTCACTCCTTTCAAATTAACTGATAACATGAAATTATTAATATGTTCTTCAGCTTGTGTTCCAGCATCTGGATTAAACTTGGGTAACCATTTTTCAAGAACATTAGGCAATGGGTGTAATGGTGCAGGCATGGTGACCGCACCAAGACTATTCCATGGGTTCTGAGCCATTGAAAAACCAGTAGTGGATGATATTGCTGATGATATTCCAGATGCTTGGGAAGGAGTTGATATTGAGGATTTAATGGGTTGAGATGTTGAAGTTCTTGATCCCTGTTGAACAACAATATGTAATGAAGGAGTGGATGGCTGACTTCACGCTGGGGAAGATGAGATGGAAGATGATGATGAGAAAGTTCCACTGTCAGATCCTTCAGTATTCTTTTTTTCCCTTTTCCTTTTAGGTAAAGGCAACTCAGTAGGTTTGATACCGAACTTTCCACTCTAAAGTTTGGTGAGAGGGTGAGGTAGATTGAATTGCGAAGTCTCATTGCCTTGAGATACCTCAGATTTCTGTGGTGATATCGAAAAGCCTTGAAGTTTATGGATGAGAGACTGAACTTCAAGGGACTCAGGACTTAATCGTTCTGAAGTATGGTGGGTTTGAGCAGTGGTAGTTGATTCCTCTTCTTCTCGCTTGAATACTGGAGTTCCAGCATGCAAACGGGAGGTACGAGGTGAGGTGGAGGGAGATTTACTCTCAGAATGGGTTATAGGTTTGGGTTTGCTCACCATTCACAGTTCATGCCCTCCTTCTAGTGCCAAAAATGTTGATGCCTCGAAAATCGCTGCATCAACATCGGGGATAACCACCCGGTCCGGACCTTAAAGGCAACTCCTTTTCCGTTTGGTGTGGTGGCTCCGACTGGATATAATGGGACCAATTTCCCAATGATTGGTAAATAGGATGGATAAATGATTGATTCTCTAATATATAATGATAATGGATGAATGATTTAATCTAAAAGTAAAATTATAAACAACTATCCTATCCCAGGAAATTGCTGCTTTTAGCGTAACTTTTGATGGTCTTCATCCACAAACAGGCATATAGATGACTCTTGTTGGTAAACAAAGATATTTATTCATATGATAATTACTAAGCCCAAATAGTTGAACAAAGCAATCAAGAAAACATTATTACACTATTCCTCATATATATCATAGACATAGATATGATTGAAAGAATAACAGTCCTTAGACATTCAATAGTGAAAAGTACAAGGATTGCTATTAAAACACATACATATATTCAATGATAGCAAATTTTAAACGAATGTCGATTCACATAAAAGAATGACACAAGAGCATAGATAATAGTACCATATTCTATTTGAATCACTCCTGATATCAATCACATTCAAATTCCTTCTTCTAACTTAGAAACACTTCCACAAAAGGCAATAGTGCACATATCATTAAATCTTTCTTCGTCGAAATTCAGAATATTGGCCCAATATTCATAAAAAATAGATCAAAAGCACAATAATATGACTTAATGATTTGATTTTATACAAAAACTGAGGGCCCTTTCTAAATGCATGAAAGGGCCTATAAATACTAATTAAACTAACTAATTACAAAATAAAAGTGCTACTTAATTGGTACAACTATATTATGAATATCTCCTCAAAATCGACTTGTCCTTAGTCGGCAGCATGATTCATTGTTTCGGATGATCTCCCTTCGGCTTGAGCTGGCAGATATCTAGCATCGGTTGCAATTTTGGAGGGCGACTTAGACAAGAATTCAGTTGGGCTGAATATGTGGCATCTTGGATCTCGGGAATCATGCAATTGATGGCATCAGTTAAACATTTGAGTGCAACCCTCTAACTGTATGGCTTGATTAAGAAAAACCAAAAGGCATCCCAAGTTAAACTTTGGATTCCAGCGATTAGTCTTCCATTCTTTTCCAATTCCTGATTGCATGTTTGTTCCAAAGCTTTGGCTGATGTCAATTTACCTGGATTACACTGTGAAATCATGTTAGAAAGATAAAGAGTGTCATTGACAAATTCAATTAAATTGCTAGTAGATAACCGACATCTTGAGGTTTCTCTTTCTGCCTTCATTAGTTGCAACTGCCATTCTAGGAAAAGGATGTGTTTGTGTGACTCTAGAATTTTGGGCAGATCTGCAACGTGTCCTTCATGGGAGTCTTGCCAAACAAGAAAGTTGGTTAAGGTCTCATCAGCCTGTTCTAAATCCTGCCTAGCTTCAACTGATTTATCAACTATTGATGTAGTAATCTCACAAAGAGGCTCAACCAGAGAAATGTTATGACATAGCAGTTTTAGCTGTGTAATCAATGCCTTATTGATTTGTAGAGCTTCTGTTCTGAACTCTGCTACTTGAGGAAGGCTCCTGAACTTTTCTACTTCTTGTGACAGTTGAGCGATTCGCTCATCCTTAGTCTTGCTCATTTGTTCATTCATCGCCTTTAATCTGGCCAATGCTTCGGACAATTCCTTTTGTTTCTGTACTGCGCTCAAGTCTATCCTCTGTTTCTCTTTGAGCAATTGCTCATTTAATTGGCTGTTTGTCTACCGCTGTATTGATAGTTGTTGTTCTAACTGTTCTATTTTTCGCTGTGCTTCAGACACCTGTGACTGCAATGAACCAATTATTTGATCTTTTTCCTTAAGGAGATTACTTACTTCCGAGGCTTTATCCATGGTGGCTGCCGAATACGCTCCGGCATACTGGGAAAGTTTCGTAAGGTCATCGGAAGGGTTAAATTCCTCCTTCCACACCACATTAGCCATCTCTGTTTGATCTGGCAAAAGGGAAGATTGATCAAGTCTCCTCCTTTTCCTCTGTCTTTTCACCATAGCGCTGTGTTTGGGACTGTAAAAGACATCTAATGGTGGTATGTCTTCTATCTGTAAAAGAATCTGATCGGATGGATCTTTAGGAATTATTTTCGCATCTTTGCTAATGGGTAGGCCGTTGGTTCCTTCAATTGGAACCGTAGTCGTGGTCGTTTCTTGACTGAATGTTACTTGGGGTGTGCCGAATCCTTGTGAAGTCTCGGGATTGCTTATAATAGAGTCAAATTGTTGCCACTCTTTGAGGAGTTTGGGAGCAATTTGAGTCTCTAAATCAATAACTTCAATGTCCTGCTTCTTTTCTTTCTCCTGCTCTGTTTTTAGCTCTTTTCCTTTTTCTGGCTCTTTTCCCTTTTTGGGATTTTTCTCTGTAGCAGGAGGCTCATCAATACTCTTCTGTTCAGGCTCGCTTGACTTAGTTGTTGGTGTAGCAGCCAATAAGTCGAGAGGCATAGTTTGCAACCTCTGTTCTCTGGGCCTATTGAATTCTACCAGTCCTTCATCATTATATTTCATCTTGGCTAATGTTTTAACTTGAGACGATGATTCTGCTGAAGAAAATAGGTTGTCAAATTCATCGTTTTCATGGTCAAACTTAGTAAGTTTGGCCTGTTCAAGCACATTATAGGCAACCATCCGGGGATCGAATTGCCTGTTAGGAATGGTCGCAAGATTGAGCATATTTATTTTTCCTGTCTCCTTCTCAGCATGTTTGTAATCAAGCAGAGTATAAACACCACATCTCAAAGGGAATATAGGCCATGACTGCTTTTTAGAAGTCCTAAGAGTTTTGGATGTTCCAGTGGTTGTTATTTGGTAAGCTAACTCTCGTGCCAACAGTTTATCAGGTACATACAATGGGAGGACATGGGGTCTTGTGAGGCTACCAAACACCCTTATATATGTGAACTTATCTTCCCCGAACCAATTCCCCACAGCAGTCAAGTCAACTTCTGCCTCCTCGGAAATCCTTGAGGCAGGCTTATCAAAAATAGCATAATAGATAGGCAACATGAAACTGTTACAGATTTGATACAAGTGGTCTTTATAATGTGCCTTCCATAACATCTGATGATAGATGTGGATTGGCTTAGGGTCCTGTGGCGTCCACCTCCACCCAAGTATCGGGTATTCAGAATTAAAGCAAAGCATATCCATAACATAAGCACTGTAATAGAAGGGGGGAATAGTCCTGGTGGTTTTGCGTGAATTGAATCTAAAATAAAGAATTGCAGAGGCTAATTTATCAGACAATATATTCACCCAATCCATGACATAACTACTAACAGTCGCTTCCATTAAAGGAACCATTTCGATAGTAATTTTTGCTTAATCATGCATTCCCCATATCCTACACATCATTTCCCCAGTGTAACAGTAAGGAGATGACAAGGAATCCACGGAGTACTTACCCGATGATTCATGTTTGTGCTTTGCGAGATTCTGTCTCCATTGTCTAATCGGGGCTGATTCTGTCTCATTCTCCTCTGCGAATTTCTCCAGAAAAGCTTTGTTGTATTTCTTTTCAGGTTCGGGCAAATGATACATTTTCCTTAAGTCGTCAGGCTGAAATGAACCAAAAAATCTTCCATCAACTGTGCAAAACATCCTATTAGAAACTGGAATTTGTTCGACCACCCATCTGACCACATCAGTGTAAGGAAGAATTTTCTCCCGAGCTGCTATCCTATGCAAAAATGAGTCGGCTAAATCTTTCAGGGAGGCGTCTGATTTATTAGTTGAGCCTGCAGTAGCTTCTTCCGACACTTCCTCCGGTTCTTCTGCCTCAATTAAATTATAGATGCTTTTCCAGCTTGTATTTCCAAGGCCGAGACATGTAGTGTCTGAGATTAGGCCCTTTTTGCTTGGTCCTGGGTCACTGGTGGGCTGGACTGTTACTGCAGGGGCCGTTGCTGCTGCAGATCTCTTGGATTTCTTTCCCATTTGCTTAAAACTTGATATTTCGACGGAATTCTGCACAAGGAATGAAACCAGCGTGATACAGAGAAATAGATAACATGAGCCAATATGAAAGAGTTATATCTATTAACGAATAATCAAAGATCATAGTGAAATTGCTGCAGATAGAATCTAAGTGGAAAATCTCGACATAACTGCTTCATTAATTGGCCGCTTCACCTGTCAATCATGATAAGGGAGCTTTTAAATATCCATCATAACATCTATATGGTGAATAATTGATTCAAGCGTGGCTTAGATTTTTGGCGGCTAATCGCATTTGATGATTGGTGACGTGAAAGGGAGGGTTTTAATAATAGTCCAAAATATCGTTCAATCACCAAAGGTGGTATAATGCATGCCAATCTTTAATATGCTTAGAAACACGTGCCTTGATTTAATGTATCGCAATCAGGAAGGGGCTCGGGTCACTTTACTTACGCTATTGTGAAATCGCCGATCGCCGATGGCGATACGCCTTATCGCATCGGAAGATTTGAAGGTGTCACAGTTAATGAATTGATTGCCATAGCCGATTGCCGATAGCGATACCTTTTATCGCATCGGAGGAATGGGGAGGGTGCCTTATATATACGATGTGCTTTGCCTTTCCCCGATATCCGATAGCGATTTCCCTTTTCGGATCGGAGTAATTCAATGGGTCTTTCTATATGTTTTTCTTATTATTGCGATATGCGATCTTGCGATCGCTTTATCGTAATAATAAAAAGCTTTATGATTTGTTTAAAAGACCTATTTTAT
This sequence comes from Pinus tabuliformis, assembly GCA_031772625.1. Taxonomy (NCBI): domain Eukaryota; kingdom Viridiplantae; phylum Streptophyta; class Pinopsida; order Pinales; family Pinaceae; genus Pinus; species Pinus tabuliformis. Next base: position 339,513,366 of record CM062810.1, on the reverse strand, counting down.
CATTGTTTGAAAGGTATATCATATTTCAGTCGGACCTTTTGATGAGGGTTTTTTCTAATAATGAGTTAATACCAATTTATTCACACATCTATGTTTAAAAGGGACCCATTTCATATTATGATTTTTAAAGAAATTTTTTATGAAATGGGGGCTTGCACAACAGTATGTCATGAAGGATTTGTTCTCCTCAATATTCTACACAATAAGCTTTCTCCACAACAGAAAGATTGTCATTGTAGACCAAGCGAAAAATTATGAGCCTTAGTCCTTACCGTTAATAGACAATGTATTACCATTTGTTGGATCACAACACAAACTTATCCCTTCCTTTATATATATAGGACTTGAAATATTTAAATATTACTCACTCCTCGATACATTGGAGATTTCCCTATGGTGCCTAAGTTTGGCTTTGCTCCTATATATGTGGTGATCATTTCTCCCACATAATCATCTCTAGAGACTCCATCACCTAAGATATAGCTATACAGGGGATATATAAGTGGTACATGGTCCATACCTTATGCTATCACTCAAACCCATTTTCAGTATCCACTAACTAGCTTCGCATCACATCAAGTGATGGCCATGCTAAACCTACCTAATATGGTTTTTCTCTACTTGTCTAGTATTTGGCACCTTTTTCCATGTCCCATGTTATCACTAAGAAGTTTTCCCTTAGATGTAAAGGAAAAACTGCTAAGGTAACTATTTCAAAGAAAATTTAACGCCAAAGGCTAGCCCCTTCAACTCGGAGAGGGCTCTCTCCTTTAAAATTCAACTACTTAGTGTCACCTCAGCAGTTGGTAGTCTCTCTAATACAATCACTAGATCGTGAGTACAATGTTGGAAATACTGAGAGGGGGGGTGAATCAATATTTCTTTTTCCAACTATTGTTTTACCAGTTAAACAATTTATATTCAGAACACAAGATGAACAACAGTAATAAATACTTTTATTAATATAATATTTGCAGTCAAATAGATACAATATATAAATGATTGCAATCAGTTGCCAAGCTCCAACTTGGACTTTGGTGAGGCTCCACCCTCCAGAGCACTAACTCTATTTCGCCAAGACACCAATCTTGGACTTAGGAGCACCAATCCCCAAGGACTTCAATCCTTCCAGTTCCTGAGAAACCAGTCCCAAAGACTCCAATCCCTCTTACTTCTAAGGCATCAACCCCAAGGACTCCTATCCTTCTTACTTCTAAGGCACCAGCCCCAAGGACTCCAATCCTTCTCACTTCTGAGGCACCAGCCCTAAGGGTTCCAACCCAATCTTGTCAAGGCATGTTTGATTGTAATCTTCTTCTCCTAGAACTCTTCTCTACTGAGTTCTGTCTGTTTATAGCTTCATTGTAGTCTCCATACTACAACATCAATGACAGCCACTATTCTTATGAAGAAGTCTTTACAACTCTGCACACTGCCCACACATAGTCTCCAATAACCTTCATGCTCTCTGATAATGTCTTCACACAGATTTAGTTAGTCTACTATTAGTTGCACTAAGCTCTGCATAAAGAACAACTTCCTATTCAAGCTTATGTTCTCTACTGGCTACTCCTCCCCTTCGACTGTCTGTTGTCCTATTGGCCCTTCGGCCCTCTTTCTGTTCTGCTGGATCCTTTCATTGCCTCTGTCTCTCCTCCAACTTATTTTCCACAACGTTCAATAGCCTTCAACAACATTCCCCAGTGTTCTCTTCTTTTCCTATATTTTATTCATTCTGCATGCCTCTGTTTGTCGGTTTCCTCTCTTCGCTGGCCCTTTGGCTTTGTCCTCGGTCGTTGTCATTTCCTCTGTGCTCTCTTGCTTCTTTAGCTTCTCAGCTTTCAGTTTCCTCTCTTCCCTGGCCCTTTGGCTTCCTCCTCAGTCGCTATCAATTCGTCTGTGCTCTCTTGCTTCTTTAGCTTCTCAGCTTTCAGTTTCCTCTGTCTATTTGTGCTCACAGGACACGTTGATTCAATGGCGAGGACCGAGTCATACGTAGAGGACACATATTCGAAAAACTATAACTGCGCTCCTGTTTTCTCATGATAGCAGGCATACACAGGGATTGTTTCATTTAACGGACCTGCCATGTCCTGATCGCAATCTCCATCAACATTAGTTCAGCCTCTTGAACTATCGGGAGCATTCTGTAGTGTATTTCTGCCTCCAAATGCTGCGCAAGCCAAAAATTCATTTACACAGGAAAAATAGGCAAAATGGCTAAGGGGCGGACTTCAAGAAATTGTATACCCGCATCTATATTGTATCAGATCCATAGTGAAATCACAATCGGTGCGTGTATATGTATCACAATCGGGGGTTGCCCTTGGTGGAGGTCCGATGTGTTATCGCTATTGGCAATCACAAAGAACCACTTGACATGTTGTAACTCTTGCTCCCAAAGTGCCGATGCGATATATGTCAGCAATCGCACATCACAAAGGTCCAAGTCTAGACCTTAACATAGACCACTCCCTTGTAGCGATGCGATATTAGGTGCCGGACCCGATATGACTCACCGCTCCCGTGTATAAAGTTTCAAGTCCACTTTCTGCCTCCAATAGTTTATTTTCCTATCTATGTATGTTTATGCCGCCGATAGTGCAAATGCATATATATATATATGGTTTGTGTCCGCCAATCGTGTTAAAGCATACATATATGGGTTTTTGGCCGTCGATAGTGTAATCTGCCTACATATACACTATATTACTCCCTGATAGTGCATTCTTTGACATTCTTGCTCCTGTAGTGTTATTTTTGGCATATATATATGGCTCCTCTGTAGCTCCTCTTGCTCCAATGTGTCGTGCATTGATATAAAGACCTCCTTGCATATATGAATGCCTCTCTTGCTCTAATATCCTGTAATATGCTTTGATATGCCTCCTTTGGTAACTCCTCTTGCTTATGGCTTGGCTATCCTGATGGCCTTGCTCCTGTCTCTTCATGGATATGTTATGCTTCCCCTTAACATCATCTAGTATCTAGGATATTTCCATATTGATATCTCGAATATTTCCATATTGACATCAATGACAACCTAGGTCAACAATCTCCCCCTTTGTTATTGATGGAAATATTCTTCTTCTCTCCCCCTTTGACATCAATGGCAAAGAAGTGCTTTGGGACTCCCGCTATCAAACTACTTATGTTCTTCATGAATGGTATATCTTCATGGGTCTGTGACTTCCCCTGTGATAGTGCTCTTCTTCTTTTTACTCAAGATAGAAGGATTGATGCTTTATCTTCAATTTGCACATTATTTCCTCTTCATGTCTCAGAACTTCTTTATCATGGCTTCAACAATGCTTAAAGATGCTCTACTTCAATGCTTACAATCACATTTCAAATAGCTATACACCAAGTGTTCAAGTCTATGCTTTTATGCTTCAATTCATATTGATGTCTCCACAGGCAGAATTGAGAGACCTTCATAGTCCGAATCTAGAGAGACTGCCATTGAGATTGTCTTTCTTCATATCTGAGTTCCTTTTTGTCACTATGCTTCTCCTTGAGTGATTGCCATCCAATATTCAACTTCACTGCATTTGGATGAAAAGGTGAGAGGTTGTGCCTCACTGTTGCTATATTTTCTCAGTGACCAGTCTTAGCATAAGTTATATTTGACTGCAACACACTCTCCTTTCTATGATTCATCTTGTCCTTGTGTTCTTATACACATCTCTGCATGTTATTTCCCTTAGAAGATTCAGATATCTAGTCTATGACTGTCTTTTAAATACAATTGCTGATTTGCATCTTCATGCATTGCTTCAGTTTTGTCATATGCTGTCAGCTACTCTTACATCAAACTCCATTCCAAATGTATCTATTTGTTTGAAGATTGCCTCTATTAGTGTTTATAATTTATCTGTTCTCACATTAAATCCCTGAGTCAAAACATAAACTTCTGTGATAACAACACCATAGTCGTTTGCCCTATTTCTTTAACAACAGTCCAAAGAATGGTTACAGGATCATGTTCTTCAGTGGAGTACCCCTGAGAAATTATCTTTATCAAAGAATGACTATTAATATAGCTCAACAAGGATTTCATAGGGACCATTTCACTAATAGCTTCTGCAATAATGATCAAGACTCACAGGTTCCCCCTAAATGTAGGCATCATCTCTTTTGGCAGAGTTTTCTCGTAAAATGCTTAGATTGTCAAAATTTAGGCCAATGACAGATGATGTTGGCTGGAGAGCTCAAGGGACTTTTGGATTGTATTTCCTTCCTTCTCCATACTTGCGTAACTTTCTTCTTTTGCATGGTTCTAGCTTGTGTAAGAGCCCAAGTTAAGTTTCAGTCATGTGCCATATGACCAATGTTATGACACTTGAAGCATTCTACATTGTTCATGAATAAGAATTCATATTTTCTTCCTACAAAATTGTTTCTTGGAGATTGTTGGGGACTATAATATCTATCTCTATGAGATGGTTGGGTACCATAACATCTATCTTTATGATATGCTTTACAATCTTTTGCCATGTGACCAAAGTTTGTACAAGAATAACAATAACTAAAAAATGAACTTTGGTACCTGGGAGATGGAGGTTTCCTTGATGTACTTTTGAAGCCTTTATGCCTTGAGGTCCTTTGATGATAACCATTGCCTCTCGCATCTTTGACATCATCTATATTTCTTCTTGGAGTAGGATTTCTTCTATTGTAGCCTTGATTTTTCTCCTTGCCTTTGCTGGAGCTGGGAGAATCACCATTTCTTTCTGGCTTCTTCACATCTCTTTTGTTTAAAGAATTTTCATTCTTGTTTTAGGATTCACCTGCATATCCGAGACCTGATTTATCAGATGGACATCTGTGATAGCTGAGCATGTCATCCAAGGCTTGAGAGCTCTTCAAGATTTTGTTCACCCCTTCAACCTTTGTTCTGAGGAAGACAATCTCTTCTTCCAATCTTTCACACTCATTATTCTTCTTGGCAAGTTGTTTCTCAGTTTCTTCCTTGCTACGAGTAGCTTCATCTGCTATTATTTTAAGGGAGATGATATCTGACTTCATTTTGAAGATTTCTTCATCCTTTGCTTTCAGTTGATAGATCATGGTGTTTCTTTCCTTTCCTGCTTCATCAACTTGTCCTTCTATGACTTCAAATGCTTCCATGGTCTTTTCAGTTCCTTGTGCTTGTTTCCTTCCTTCTTGTAGTTGAGACTTGAGATAGGAGACCTCTACCTTGTACTAATCAATCTCTTCTTCAAGTTTGTTCAAGCTCTTGTGCCTTTGTTCAAGTTGACTTGACAAGGTATCTTCCTACTTCTTTGCTTTATTCAAGTGATTTGTCATGGATATGACTTCTTCATGATGCTTTCTTTCTCTTTGATGAAATTCCTTCTTAAGCTTAGCAAGCTCTACATCCCTTTTTTGTACTTGAAGCTTGATGATGTCAACTTTCTTTCTTGTTTGATCTTGGTCACCAACTAGTGTTATCTTCTTAAATTCCTCATTTTTCTTCTTCAAATTGTTAATTTCTTCCATGGTAGTCATAAGCTGAGCGAGGAGTTCTTCTACAAAATCTTTTTCATTCTCTTCATCTTCTAGGTCTGCTTTAGCCTTGACATCATCATTCTCATGTTCAGCTTCTATGATGGGTTCTGGATTTCTTTCTAGATTTCCATCATCTTCTTGACTGATGGTCATGGTCAATGCTCCTTTTGAGTGAAGGTCATGAAGTTTGTCCCATATACCCTTTGTTGATGAACATTTTCCTAGATTGTTCTTTATAGAATCAGGTAGCCCTTTCAAGATTTCCTTCATTGCTTTTGCATTGTACTCCTCTCGATGCCTCGAAAATCAATGCAACAACATTGGGGGATAACCACCCGGTCCGGACCTTAAAGCAGCTCCTTTTCCGTTTGGTGTGGTGGCTCCGACTGTTCAACTAGGTCCAGTTACCTTCTCCCTATTGCTATTGGTTTATAATGTATCTTTAACTACCAATAGACAGGGACATCAGATCAATTCTTCTTGCTGATCAGGCAAGAGAATGACCCTTAAGCTGATTTGGATTCAGCCAAGCCACAGCTAAAGTTTTGCCTCTTTGAGGAGAGGACTTAAAAGAATGTAGAATTTACTCTAAATGCAAGCTTATTCTATGATGCAAGCAAAAGAAATTAATCTAAATCCTATCTTAATTAGGTAGATATAGATCTAACCCAACTAAGAGCAAGATAATTAAAGTATTGGGATTTAGATATGTCTTGTTTATAATGAATATCAAGTTAATGAAGTAGTTCAATTAACTGATATTATGGATATCAAAACACATCCTATTGAGACCTTTTAACTGAAATAATAAACCAACAACACTCAGGAAGTAGTTCACATAAATGATATTGATTATCAAATCAGAAAATCCAATAACTAAACAATAATATGTGGAAATAGTTCACAACATATTACCACTCAATAAATCAGTTTTAATAAGGCAGATTTCTGAGTAAATAGTTACTCAGAAATCAGAAATTAATCCATAAGAACAGAGATACATGATAACAACATTGAGACAAACTACCCATATTGACAATAATGCACAAACATGAATAAAATGACACATTCCTGTTACCATAAAATTGAAACTGATATTTAAAACAGTAGTATTAAAAATACCAATTTATTGCATCCATTTCTCTGATCTTGGTCTCCAACAGTCCTTTACATTGCTTGAACTTTTGCCTTCAAAGCTAAAGCCACAATAGTGAAAACTCTGCCCCTCATATATAATTCAAGATACAAAGGAAAAATCCTCAATAATCCCCAGATCTGAGATTTTCTCTCCTCTCTCCTACAACTCTAAATTCCTATTACAGTAGTGCTTTTAGAAGTCTAGCATTGCAGAGGAGAGCAGCCCCTTATTACATTCTGCAATCTATTACTTATACTATCTGTGAAGGAATTCTTGAGAGGAAAGTTTGGTGAAGAGAAATCTGCCAAATCCAATTGCTGGAGCATTCTCATTGATTGAGATCCTTTTCTTCATATTTCTTCCACTGTTTTCCTGCAAAAAGAAATCAAAATAAATTAAAATGCAACAATAAAATCAACATGGCATTGCTGGAATTTAAATCAAATCCAATCAAATTTTATAAAATATAAATTCTCTATTGATGCCTGGGATGGTTTAATTGGCCAAGAATATCATTGACGAGTGAATCTGCAATTAGAAGAGACCTGGACCAATGAAAATAAAACTCAGAAAAATGATTTTGTTTTCAAAATTCGGAGCTTGATCTTCTGCCTGATTTTTGACCCAATAAATGACCAAATCTGTCAATGAAATCTCCTCAGAAATATTCTCCTTGATTTTCTCTTTCCAATGAGCCGTCCTGGGCCTCATTTGGCCAAGTAAAACTCATTCTATGAGCTTCCAAAGTTGATGAGTCAAATCTGGCATGAATCTGGAAATTCTGTTGTTGGGCTAAAATCAAAATTTTCATTAAAAATTAAATCCTAAATTAGAATTCTAATTAATTCTAAATTAATTATTAATTATAAACTAAACTAATTATTAATAAACTATTTATTAATTTAACTAACTATTTATAAACAAATTTAATCTAATTAAAATACTAATTAATATTAATCTAAATGATATTTAACTTTAAATCAATCAAATTAATTAAATATTACGTATATAATATATTAAATATTGAATATGAATATTTAAACTAATTAAAAATAAATCTAAACTACCCTCCATTACCTTACTATATGTTCATACATTCACTCACGTATGAGTGAATTTGAAACATTAAGTAAAAACCCAAGTTTATATAAAAACCAAATGCTCTTTGACTTTTTTTTTAAAGGATCGGCGATCGGGGGTATGAGGGTATATCGGCGATCGGGGGAGTTAAAATGTCGGAGTTTTCAAACTTTGGCACATTGGAAAGCTCCGATCCGATCTGCCGATCGGGTAATAAAAATTATTTTAATATTAATTCAAACGAATTTGCCATGTATTGAAATGCCTCAATGCCTTTTTAAGCCATCGCATATCGGCGAATCGGGAGGATATGAGGATATGGTATCGGGGGTTTATAAAATATGTTGCGAATAAAACTTGCGACCCGATATCGCATCGGGGGATGGTGTGTATCGGGGGTTTTTAAACTATGTTCTGAATAAATCTTCCGATGCGATTAAAATTTATTTTATATATATTAAATTTTAATTTAATTAAATTAATTATATAATAATTAATTTAATTAATTTAAGATTTAATATTAAAATTCAATTTTTATTTTTGATTTCATTTTATGAAGATTATTTTCTAGTCTACAGCCACTCTTAATAAAAGTAAAAATATAAAAATAAACTACAGCCACTTCGAAAATTTTGGGTTTTCGAGATTAATAATTGATTTGGAAATTGAAGTAAATTTCTCAAATCCCGATACTTAATGATTTGGCTGCATAACTAAAAATGGAAAAATGTTAGTAAAAACTCACTATGGGTTAATATTTAAAATGAATGCATTATTGAACTAATTTATTTACAAAATGCAATATTGTACATTTTATGCATTTTTAACCCAGGTTAGATAAATGATGAGACTTCAAAGAAGTGCCATTTTCAAACCGGTTGACCAAATGAGGCGAAACAAGCGTCAATGGGAAGCTTATAAAAAATCGATTTTAACAAAGCAATCAAAACAAGAATCCAAAGAAAATGTAAAATTAACAAAAGCGTAGGGCAATCAACTAAATAAAAATCCAAAAAGGTGTTTAGCCAAAATTTTTATAGAAAGGGTCCCCATTATTTGAAGTGAACAAGTCAAAAATGGGGGGTTGTGTTTTTACCACAACAACTCCTTGGATTCCTCATCCATTATGCTACCAGCAATCACTGATTTCCAGATTTGAATGCCTTGAGTCTATAGGAAATTCCTCATTCTTGCGTCCCATATTTTAAAGTTCCCATTGAGCCTTGGAGCCTCCTCAAATTGATTGTCTTTTATTTTCGTAGTAGAGGGAGACATATCCTTAGGAGGATTGGAGACTTTCTTCCTTGACCTTGCCATTTGTGTTCTAAAGGTCAACCTTCAAGCTGTTAAGCTTTGAATGAAGGTACTGGCTCTGATACCAATTGTTGGTAATACTGAGAGGGGGGGTGAATCAGTATTTCTTTTTCCGACTATTGTTTTACCAGTTAAACAATTTATATTCAGAACATAAGATGAACAACAGTAATAAATACTTTTATTAATATAATCTTTGCAGTCAAATAGATACAATATATAAATGATTGCAATCAGTTGCCAAGCTCCAACTTGGACTTTGGTGAGGCTCCACCCTCCAGAGCACTAACTCTATTTCGCCAAGACACCAATCTTGGACTTAGGAGCACCAATCCCCAAGGACTTCAATCCTTCCAGTTCCTGAGAAACCAGTCCCAAAGACTCCAATCCCTCTTACTTCTAAGGCATCAACCCCAAGGACTCCTATCCTTCTTACTTCTAAGGCACCAGCCCCAAGGACTCCAATCCTTCTCACTTCTGAGGCACCAGCCCTAAGGGTTCCAACCCAATCTTGTCAAGGCATGTTTGATTGTAATCTTCTTCTCCTAGAACTCTTCTCTACTGAATTCTGTCTGTTTATAGCTTCATTGTAGTCTCCATGCTACAATCTAATATCCCTCCCCTTAATAATAAATAATAAATCATATTAAAAATATATACAAAGAAAATAAATAAAAATAATAAAAATAAAAATAGTAATAACCATACTAAAACTCTAAATAAGAATAAATAGAAATAAAACAAGAAAACTATCAAAAAGAAGGAAATAAAACAAGAAAGCTAAAAATCAAAAGAAAAGTAAAGAAATAAAACAAGAAAGCTAAAAATCAAAAGAAAGTTGCATGTAGACACATGGAGTGTGTGCATGTGGTTCCCCTTCCAATGTTGTTCTATTTAATAGATGGTGAGGAAGATGAAAGGCATTCCTGCATTCCATCATTCCGAAATTCTATCTTTCATTCTCTTGGGAGAATGGTGTTCTAAGACTTAGGAGTCACTGGCAGTAGTACGTTGATTGAGGGCTCGGGGCTAGCCAATTGTAGCAAATCCTTGCACAATTGAGCCTACGGTTGGGTGGAGAGTCGTCCCCAAAGCCTACTTCTACCATAGGTAAGCACAGGTAAGCACTATTCATAGTTTGAATTTAGTTAATTAATTACATGCTTATTTGGCTAGGTAAGGGCTACTCTGATTTAAGTTTAATGTTAATAAGTTAATTAGATATTTATTTTGGGCTGTTACATGTGGTATCAGAGTGAGGTTCAACCCTTAGGGCCTATGGGCATCTAAAAAAAAATTCTTTTGTCGGAATATTTAACTTGACTTGTTTTTTAAAGTTACAGGGATGCTTATTTTCCTACCAGTGAATTTCCACGGCAACTGAACTTGGAATCGGAGTTTCTAGATTTCCGCAATTCTGATTTGTTTTCATTAATTCGTTAGCCATTTTTAGCCATTGTTTGCAGTGTCTGCCACAACATAATCACAGTCAATCCAAGGAGAGTGTTGTGTTTCAATTTATTTCACTGCGGATTAAAAAAAAAAAAAAATCCGTTGTTTCCCTTAATTATATAATCTCGATTGTTGCAATTGCAGAAGCTACCCTAGATTTATGTGATTGTTTCAATGTTATCCTTCATATAATTTCTGGTAGGTTTGACAATGTTTCCTTTTATTATCCGGCTTTTGCAGAATTTTGGGCTGTTACATGTGCTTTTTTTTTTAAAAGGATCATTTTTGGTTTTCGCTAGCATGGCTTCATAAGATGAGTGGGCGAGTTCGATTAACCGCAGGATCTGATGCGAAGCAGCAGTGGATCACAATTACTTGAACACAGTTAATTGATTGCTTTACAGTTAGTTAATGCTTAACCTAGTTTACAAACAGGTTTTTATTATGAGCGGAGATCAGATACCAGATACCAAAACTTGCTACAAATACCAAACACGAAATAGTGCCACGTCCCGACAGAGCTATGCATGAATTTTATTTTTCAAAAACAAAATTAACAATGCCCAAAAAAAAATGCTCGGCACAGTCTTTTGACGCGTTTATTTTTTTCATATGATTTAAAGTTTCCAATTTTGAAGTGCCCAACAAAAGATTTTATCTGCTTTTAAAAAAAAAATTATGTGTCATAGTCCTTGGAGGGTTGTCCATCGAACTTTAGAGGTTATGATGCATTGGCCCAATTTAGATGATATTTTGCCCATCTTTCTCTTGAATCGCCTGATCAGAATTCGATGAAAATTTGGAGCCTCACTTGGAGCTTCGGATTCGTGCGCGCAAGGAGATTCGATCAGCGGAGGTCTGTCAAAGCATATTGGCTCAGCCTATTCAAGAGGCCAACGGGGCTACTTGTATGAGTCCATATATTTTTCTTGAAATAACTTCTGTTGTCTTAAAGGCGTTGGATACACCACTTATCAACGGGATTCTGTCAAGAGCTACCAATCTGTGCCAGCGTGAGAGCAACAGCATAACTGTTATAGACATTTTTGTGCCTTACAGCTATAAGCATGAAATGTCCATAATCTAAGGGATCCAAAGTCCCTAAACATGTTGTTCCTACCCCTAGAGGAACAAGGCTAACAAACCACAGCAATTCACAGAAGTTCTCCACCAGAAACTGCTCAAAAACAAGTCAATTCAGGATCAATTCAGTGGCTCCACTAGCTGTCTGCGCTGAATGTCAAAGTCAACACTGGCTACCTGCACTGCAACGCAGGTAGAAGCACTACCAGGGTGCGCTGAGCGAGAGTTGACAAATGGCAAGTTCATTCCAAGAGGTGTCAAGACCCAGGAAGCTTCCAAAATCTTCCTCAATGACACTTGCCTCAGTGAATTCGACTATGATGAGTAAGAGGTTCCCAATCTCCAAGTGGAAGCAAGAACCTCCAAGTGGAATCAAGAACTGACAGAGGGAGAGGACACTAGTCAGATCTCAAGCTGACTCATCCTCTCTCCAAACATCTATATATGGATCTCTCCTCCATGAGATCTAGAGGCTGGAATTTTGTTATTGCAAAGAATTGCTGTTGGTTTGAGATTGGAATCATTGGGTGCTTAATGCTTTGAAGGGGGTGAAGATAGGAATTCCATTTGCTGGGAAGGAGATGCTGGATTGGAGCCCTCTGGGTTGTATCTCTTCCTGAACCTTGTTATTCATCAATAAAGCTATCTTGGTTTCTCCTATATACTGGTGTATCTTTGATGTATGATTGCATTAGTATGTTTAGTTTATTTCTAATCCTGAACTAGTTATGAATATGAATCTATGTCTTTGTGTAGTGTTCTCTTCTTGTGATCTTGCAGAAACCTCTTGAAGCTGGGCGAGTGAGAAGGCAAGTAGCTGGGAACTCTCAAAGAGAAGAGAAACTGGATCGAGGGACAAACGGAAGACACCGGTTAGTCCATCCATCTCTCTTCATTCTTAATTCATAAAGGAAGAATACTAGAATAGCTGTCTCTGTTTGTTGCTAAGGCACTGTCACACCTTAGGTGGATAGGATCGTCCTGCATAGGCATTTTTCCCCACAACAAATTGGCAACTCCGCTGGGGAGATCTGTTTAGTCATTTTATTTGTGTTTCCATCATTGTTTGTTTCATAGACTCAACAGCAACAATCGAACTGCATCTGCTATTCTCAAATGCAAAGTAGACAGCTGCTGCTTTGATCCAATCACTGGATTTGTCTATGATCTGAAAAATGGAATCACAAATGATTTGATGATCCTTTGTGATAGATCTTAGTACTCCCTCAAAGCATCCCTTTGATTGTACCTTGCTTGTTGCTTTTATTTGGCCTGAAACAGTAGATTAATCAGCAATCTGTGACCCTGAACCGAGTGAGAAACTCTTGTTTCTCCTTCAGCGCAGACCCTGTGAAGAGGTTCTGCATTTCAACGCAGGTCCCGTGAAGGCTACCTGCGCTGAATGTCAAAACCCCTGTGTTGAGGTTGCGCTGATCCAGTTAGGCCTTGTGCAGCTGGGGTTCTCTGCTCTGTTTTGCCTTGTTTTGATCTCTGATTTTTGCAGCCTGTAACCAGCATAGGTACCAGTCTGATAACTCCTTTTCTCTGCTTAAATTCCGCCTCCTTTTGTACAAAAAGACTGTGAGTGTTTTTATGTGTTTGTGGCGTCATTTACAGTTTTCCTTTGCAAGAGTGAAATAGTCATCCTGTGGCCCTTGATTCAGATCTGTTGATTGTGATCTTAGGAGGGAGTTCATTGGCTGTTTACAGTTGATTATACATTTACTTTTGCTTTTGGTTTGAGTTTGTCTCTTTTAAGTGTCGAAACAAGTATTCATTTCGGAAATCGTTAAGTGTTGTAATCTCTTCTACCCTCTCTGATTTTGAAAAAGTAAACTTGTTTGTATTTGTCATTTAAAAGAAAATTCAAAGTTGTACAAAAAGCTTTCTTTGTAGGCATCAATACTAAGAAAGCGGAAAACAAACACCTGCATTGTGCATTTTGCATTTTGATAGTTTGCATGATTGATTTAGGAAAAGTGCATTAGAGTGTGCTGATTGCTCTTTGAGAAAAGATGGTGTCTTTCTTTTCCCTTAGTAGCTAGGATTTTCAAAGTTGAAAAGATATAAAGCTTGCTTATCATCTTTAGACTGCATTTAGGAATTGTATCATACATCTTGTGGTGAACCTCAAAAGGCAAACTTCTAAAAAGATCAACTTAAAAATAAATTGAATGAACTTAACAACGCTTTGCAACATAACGCACAACATAGAGGTCTAGGCTAGAGACGTGTTCCGGCGTCGTAAAGCCTGGTGACTGTCGATCTCGTTGATGGTGGGTGATTCCTCCTGAGAGACGATAGCGCCAGTACAGATTGTGCTCCCACGTACCGTCGTGTATATATTGGGAGACCCTTATAGGCATAAAACCTTTATCCTTAGGAAGCCGTGTCGGCCGCCCTACTGATCACAATGCACTGAACACATCATTCAGGAAGATTGACCGCTCATACCCTAAAAAGTGTTCTGCGGTTTTGCGAAAAGTTTGGCACACCCTCTGCCTAGAACTCCAGAGCAGTTTCTTTTGGCCTTTTTCAGACTCTATAACAGAAAAAGTCCATCCAAGCATTTGTCACTTCGGGCTTGTTAAAACATCGAAGGAGACTAGAGTCATCTTTAGCTTTTTCTCGACTCTTTAAAAGTGAAAAAGCAAGTTGTGTCTAAAAGCATCTAAAAAATTCATTTAATTCGGAAACACACTTTCCCCTTTTGTATTTTGGTTGATCGAGTAATCCGCAATCATGGAAGAAAGTCAATTGAAACCCCGTCGTTCGCGGAGGCTTACGAGTCAACCGTCTTTGTCTCCAGAATCGAAAACAGTACGGACAAAGCGGACTCGTTTAACCGGTTCGAAATCTCCTACCAAAGTTAGAACAAGTGTTCCAACAACATCTGAGATTCCGGTTACTCCAAACATTTCTAGAAACCCTGCCTCTATAGAAGAAGTTTAACAGCCACAGAGGGACAGTGACACTGATCCTAGTCTGAGAGCAAATACTTGCGTTACTGAACCAGTTCCATCTGCGACCGATTCAGAGAGTCTTGCTCCTCAAACAACTGTCGCTGCCGAATCAACCCCTTCTTCGGCACCAGAAATATTTTACGGACCTGACGGTCTTCCTCTTCCACCTGGTCTGATTGCGATAGAGGAAATTGTAGAAGATCCGCAAGCAAGTACTCCAACACATTTTGGAGTAGGGGTCACTCTATTTCCTTCTACATCAGAAGTTAGTCTATCACCAGTGGAAGTTCCTGTAGAATCGCTAGGAAATCTATTGGATAGACTCAAAATGTCTGAACAACCGTCAACATCTAGGACTATGTCGAATGACACAGCGACAACAGAACTCCCTGCCGTCACTCCAACAATGTTTGCCGGCGTACCATCTGTCCCAACTAGCTCACAACCGCTAGAAGGAGTCCACCCAAGGACGATCTCGACAGTGTGGTCCGTTCCAGTTTGTTCCTCCGGAATAATATCCGGCAACTCTTATGTTGAGACTCTCCAGATTGATACATTTGGAGGTCAATTTGGGCAATCCAGTCCCCAAGGACAAACAATTCCCTTGAGTTCCGGATTGCTACCGTATGGGGGGCAGTATGCCCTTTCGTTACCCCCTCCGGGAGGATATCCATAAGGGAGTTCACAACAGTATTCAGGTTATACTGGAGTTACGACAAGTGGTTGGGTACCTATACTACCCCAACAACCAATAGTTGTGTATTCTATGCAACAATGTGTACCTATGTCGAACATCCCGACAACACCAGCTATTGTAACAGTGTCACAAGTTCAATCGATGCCTGTTGCGTGCCAACCGCAGATTTCTCAGGTTGTAATGCAACAGCCCCTTGACCCTGTGACTCAACCACAATCGCCAACTGGTGGGGCGACGCAGGTCCAAACGGGTACAATTACCCCACATCTTGGTCCGACGGTTAGTATAGCACAACAGAGCATGGCTTCGCAACTGTGGCTGGTGCAATACCAACAACCACAATTCCAACAAGTATACCAAGGTTTTGAGCAGCAGATCTTTGCGAACAGTGGACAACCGTACATTCAAAACGGTCAAAACCGACCGCTTTACAGTGGTCAAGTCCACCAACCGTATCAGTCATACCAACATCAATTACATTATGCTAGTATGCAAAGGCCCACTGCTCAGGCAATTCCATCGTACCCTGTGTTAACACCCAGGTTGTTCCCTATGACTCCCAAGGGAATACGGCCGGGGTAACCACTAACCAATCTTTGGATCACTGTTTCTAGCCAAACGGTGATCAGAGAGGGCTCTCTCTTTATGATTTGTATCTGTTTATGATAGGGTTTTAGGCTAGCTATTATGCACAGGTTCGTTTATGTTTTGGTTGAAGAATTTCTTTTAGGTCTTATGATGTAGTATTCAAAGAGTCAAATATCATTGGGCAATGGAGTCTATGGCTGTATAGGTGTCTAGGAACCTTGAGGTGAACTGGTGAAACTTACAGGGCCATTTGGATACTTCATACAACAAAATTTTTGATTTATAACACGAACAGGTGAAAAAACCAGTGAAAGCAATTAAGAATTTTCACTAAAGTATTCGAGTATTTCCACCAAACTAGGTATGAGAAACAGATAGATGCCTCGGGAGCAACACTTGAATCCCTGGGGATGTCTATCACTGTAGAAGATATAGTTTTAAAGTGCAGCAATTAAGAATTACACTTCATTCACTGTATCTGAAGAAAACATGGATAATAGCTCAGATTGAGTTCAGGGTAATCAGTGATTATATCCTGGAACTATTCTTCTACCTTGCTATTAAGTGTAAAACATTTAAACAATGAAAGAGAACAAAAGACTCGAAAACATGTAACACAGAGATTTAAGAAAGACTTATTGTTTTATGAAACACTCTGGAATCCTGCAACATTCACCATTCATCACAATGCATCAAGGTACACCAAGCTTCGGAAATTCCATTCACCCTTTGTATTATTTCTCTGAGAGTTTTACAGCAAATGAGATGCCTCAAATGAAAATAACAACAACCTCTTAAGCTTCAGTGAGAGGCGAATATATACATACGATTTTACAAAAATATCTGAGTTCTAAGTTATCTCAGACTTTAATATTCTCACCAACTTTTGAGATATTTTTATCAAAATTTATTACAGCATTGAATACAAAATGAAGGCGTCTTGATGTTCTGTCAGAAGATATTTGGCCTTTGAGAGCTGCTGAGTCGGTTGGGGACGCGCTGTTCAAAATGTGGTGAGCTGTCATCATTAGTGATGAATCATTTTTTGGATGCTTTTCAAACATTAACTCTTTTGCACTTGTCTTCTGGTGATCTGAGCTGGCAGTGGCCGAATGTCTTTACAACTACCGTGGCAGAATTTGGAGCATGGCCTGCCACCAGTCCTCCTTAGGCATTTGGTGCCTCCGAATTTTAATTAGAGTCTCGTCAAGCTCTGTATATCTAAAAAAACTAGGAGGAGTTTCAAATAAATGATTTACCTCATTTTCAACAAAAAATGAGCTTTCGAGCTTAGTGTACAAGCTCTGTCCTGTTGGAGGAACTGTTTCCTCAGAAGTACTGCTGGATGCAGTGATTTGATTTTCAATGTAAGCGGCCATCCTGTTTGTAAATTGATCTCTGCTGATCAGTTTTCCTGAGCTGCTCAACAGGCTAGGCAGTCCTCTTGCTTGTAGCATTCCCATTCTGAGTTTATAATCTTCAACTTCAGTCTGTATCTCATAACTTCTTCTTTCTGCCGTCTGTACATAACCTCTGAGAGTTAGCACCTTTTTAGCCATGAGGATGGCCTCTGTTCTGTTGGTGATTCCAATAGCTGCCAGCTCATCTTTGTCTTGCCTGTTCAAAAAGTCTATCAATTGGCTAGCTTGCTCAGGTCTGTTTCCTAACACTGTCTTGGCCCTCTGGACATCTGTCTGGGTTTGTACAATTAAATCCATATGCTCATGCATTGTTTTAATGGATTTCCACTGTTTGATAACGGCTTGGGTAATTTTATTCCACAAGATTCTTTTGATTTCTGCCATAGTATTTTCCAGATTGAGCTCCTTCTCTAGGGCCTTTATTTTATCTTTTTGAGTCTTAATCTGTCTGCCCTGTTCTGCCACCGTTATCTTTGATTGATCATATTTGGCATCTATCTCTGCCAGTTTTTCTTTTGCTTTCCTTATTTCATCCGCTTGTAGCTCCATTGCCTTGACAGCTTTGGTCAGTTCTTCTACACTGGGGTGGGCATCTGGAGCTGTTGCTGTACCTGCTGCTTCAGTTGTGGGGGCCACTGCTGCCCCAAAAGTTGTTGCTGTTGTGGAATCTGTTGGAGGAGCTTGGAGTGTAGGTCCTCCCTGTTTGTCTTGCAATGCTCCCTCCAGCTCTTTCTCTAGTTCTTGAATCCTTTGATCTTGCTGTAATAAGAGGTCAAGTTGTTCATTAACTTGCTTTTCCTTTTGCAATTCAGCTGTCTGAGGGTGTTCTGTAGGTAACAGCTTCAACCTCTTCTTCATGGCATTTAGATCATCATCCTTTTTCTTTATGAGGGCTTTTACCCCGGTTGGGTCACTAGGGTCATGCCCTAGATCAACAATAATCTCCTCAAGAGATTTTATCCTATTGTCCTTGGCCTTAGAGGACAACCTCTCAAAATCTAGTTGAGTGTTTGTATTTTTCAAAGATTCTTTCAGCTCATGAGCTAATGTGGCCTTGTCTACCAAGGTGGCATAGACCATCTCCCCAGTCTGCTTGTGGAGCTCAATTTGGTCCATAGGATGTATGTCTTTGGCCAGGACCTCCACCCTTGTTTTGATGAAATCTGCAGTTGTCATTGGGTGCGGCCCCTTGGGTTTGAAATGGCTGAATATCATTTTTTCCTCTTTGAAGTCGTAGA